>JAHWFP010260663.1:5521-20767 GCA_023313725.1 Lithobius niger
TTTTTTTTTTTTACTGCGATACTTCGTCACTTATTCAGTGATGTTGGTTTATGTAAGAAAGAAACCACGAAACAAACAAACAAAATAAACAGAGGTGAAACATGACTGGCTCGCGTTGCAGCGGCTGAAGTGACGACGTGCAAAAGCACTTCGGACACGTCATATAAATCACGATAAAATGGGACCCATAGGTATATACTGTCTCTAAGGCAACAAAGTAAGTACTCCACCCTAATAAGACAAAGAAGAATGTTCTTTTGGAAAAGTTACATCTTGGTGGATTAATATCTCACTAGAAACTGTGTCGTTTGTTGGAAGCTGGTTTGGAGTGCCAAGTTTAAGGATTTTAGGAACTGTGTTGAACAAACGAGCACAAATGAGTTGATAGCTCCTGATAAATTACTTTTCCAGGACACGAAACAAATACGGCTGATGCGTCCACCCTTCATTGCTTTTGTAGATGTAGAAACCGTTTGAATTCACACGCTATGCTAAAGAAACAGGAATGCAGATGATACAACTACGATCAATGCGTCACCCCTCCATTGCTGTTGTAGACGTGGACATACTTTGAATTCACTCACTGTAAATGGAAACTGTAATTCAATTTATTCTAAGTGAGCCTGGGCCGTATGCCATGCGCCCAAACACAGAAATAAAATGGTACACCAAAAAAAAAACATAAACCCACAACCGTACAACAGTAGAACGCCTTAGCCACAACACGCTGCCATCCACTACTACTGGCCACACTACACTAGTGGCGAACATGGTTTACCAGCACAGTTTACTCAGATGACACATGTCCGCTGCCTTTCTTTGCATGATGGGACTCTTTGGTGAGGGCCTCCCCGGGGAACCCCAGGTTAATTCCCTGGTGGAGTGCAAGGAAGTGTCTTCTGCAATCGAGGCGGGACGAGAGAAGCTTCAACTTTAATGGGTGACCACGAGATGCCTGAAAACTTTAACGTTCAAAGAATGAGAAATCAAGGGGTAATAAGTTGTGGATGATCGAATAAGTCAGCGACAAGTCTGCGTGCAGATGGCGCAGTTCAAGTGTGGGTAAGCCCAGTCGTCGTAACCTCTCTGCAAAGGGGAGTTTCCGTAAGCCCAGCAGACTCCTGGTGAAGTATCTTTGCACTGACTCAAGCAAATTAATATCGTTCAGAAGATAGGGGGACCAAACTGGGCTCGCATACTGAAGGAGTGGTCTAACATAGACTTTAAAGGCCCAGACCCTGGTCAGTTTGTCAGCTTCGAGAAACACCGATTGACGATATGAAGACGGCGGAAAGCCTGAGTAGTGATTTGCTATGTGTTGGTGATTTTAAGTCGGAAGTAAACCAAACACCCAGATCCTTTACATCACTCATCGTACCGAGTGGCCTACCATCAAGGAGGAAAGGGGCTAATGCTGCAGACCGACCAATATGAAACGAAAAACACTTCTCCAATGAGAGCGGTAACTGCCGGAGATTTGACCAATCCCAGACTGCATTTATAACAGCTGACAACCTGGCATGGTCGGTAGAGTCTACCAACTCAGCACCAGCCTTAACATCATCCGCAAACTTAAGTTTGAGGTCACCATCAAAAGAAGAAGATGGTAAAAGGTCCGAAAGGAAGACCACGAATAAGAATGGACCCAGGACTGAGCCTTGGGGAACCCCACTGGACGTCGAAAGGAAGGCAGAGAAGGTACCTTCAATACGGACCCGTTGCTGGCGATCTCTTAGGAAGGCCCGCAATCAGTCCAGAAGATTTCCTTCGATTCCCAAAAGCTCAAGTTTTGCCACCAACTTAGAGTGGACCACCGACTCAAATGCACGTTTAAAGTCAAAGTAAACCACCTCAAAGGGAGCCCCCATGTCGGAAGCAGAAGTCCATCGATCGAGGGCAACAAGGAGTTGCAAAGTAGTTGATCGACGGGTAAGAAACCAAATTGGTTAGTATCTAAAAGACTATGCGTGTTACAGTAATCCAGCATGGTGTTTCGTACCAAAGTCTCCATAACCTTGCAAACGACAGAAGTCAGGGCTATAGGACGATAATTTACAGGAAGAGAAGCATTACCATGCTTAAAGACCGGCACGATCGTTGCCTGGCTCCACACTTGCGGAATTTCTCCACACGCCATATAAACCCTGAAGAGAATTGTTAGAGCAGGAGCAATCTTGTAGGCAATTTGCTTAAGGAAAAAAGCTGAAAAACCATCCGGGCCTATCGCATGGCTCGGTTTACAGCCCTGTAGTGCCTTCAAAGTATCCAGTATGGTGAACTGTACTAAATTACAGCCTTCCCTGGTTTCAATCCTGGGCCCAACCAGGGGCGGTAAGACACCATTATCAGGTATCCCATTTGCTATGAAAATGTTGTTTAAAGCAGTTGCCTTCTCTGAATTATCCGAAATAAACCTATTATTTATTTGTAGTGGAGGGATGGACCTGGCAGTTCTAGTCATATTTTTATAATTCCTGAAAAGTGCCGACAAGTTTCCTTCCTCAATAATTGCTGAGTCAAGTTTAGAGTGGAAAGCAGAAACATCCGACTGATACCGAACCTTGCGGTCATATGCCTCTTTGGACCCCGGCGTACGTGATTTCTTATACTTATGCCTAAGCTGAAGCTTTCTATGACACAAGGAACGAATCTCCCGAGGTAGAAAATTTGGTGATTTTTTCCCGAAGTTGTGGCACAAGACGGTAAAAATTTACATTTTGGTTAATAAGATCAACGAAACAATCCCAAGTAGAATGGGTACACCCAGAACAGTGTTGAAAGGAGCGCTTCCAATTAACCTTCTGGAGAAGGGATCGAAGTAAATTAAAGTCTACCTTTCCGGCTTGTGTTTCAGTAACAAACGAAAGTGAAGTTTTGCGGTTTATCAAGAAGGTGACCATCGAGTGGTCACTAGAAACCAAATGGTCAATCACCCGAGTGTCATAGATGAGACGTTCAAGATAATGTCGAGTATATTTGTGCCCCTAGTAGGAGTCTCCACCAGCTGCAAAAATCCAAGCTGGCATAAAAAATCAGCAAGGATATCATGCTGGCGAATAGTAGCTGTACTGGTGGACCAGTTTGAAGATAAGTTTAGATCACCTAAAATAATATTTTGAAACGAGTTATGTATACTCCCCATAATAAAGCTGCATATATTTGAGATTGTCTCACTGCATAAACTATTCGGAATGTAGCATAAAATAAAGTTAAGACCACAGTCTGGTAAGCAGAAAGACAGTGCTTCAGATTGTGTCACGAAGTCACCCCCAACAGCTCCCAAGCCTGAACGATAGGCAACTAAGTCCCTACCAGCATGCGACCCACGGTCCCTACGTAATATCGAATAAGGCTGGCCCCCAACAATCATGGTATCGGTGACACTACAGTTTAACCAAGTTTACACAACGAAAATCAAATCGTAGCGTATCGTATCGTATCGTATCGGTGTATATCTTATACACCTGCATTGTTGACTACTGTCGCATTCCATTTTTATTGTAAATAACTTTAATTTTAATCTTTGGTAACTAGTTTTATTTTAAAAGAACTCTTCTAAGCCATTTTAATGTAGGTTAATATTAAGTTGTAAATAGATTTATTTTTATTACACTGCGTTCCTTATTATTAACTGTTTGCTTTGCACACACAAGTTCCTAGTGAACTTCGTGCTTTTGTATTTATACAGTGTAATAAAGCATTTATTATTATTTAAAAAAAAATTATTGTTATTATATCAGAGGGAAACAATTCTGAAACGATTTAACTGGACTCACTAAGCCCGCATGTATGACCTAAATCCACCCAAAACCAAAACTGGTAGAAAAACCCGCCAAGTTTCCCAAAACGATCGGCCTTTGAAGGTAGTGATATCATTCAACCAAGGAAAGGCCGCCAAGGTCAATCCTATTAGCCAAGTTAATCGCAACGACTAATGGCTCGTTTACGCAAAGACAGTTTTCTCCCTCACTAGTTTTTACTTGACCAATACTAAATCTGATGGCTTCTTCTCGCCTTTACCGGAGTATGCGGCTTTCGAGTTGTCTATGCATATTAGTAACCATGGCAACGACGCAGACGCAAAGCTTCTCCTCGTGCCTCGTGACACAGCGTACGATGCTTGCAACATTTGAGCGTCGATTTATGACAACTAGAAAACAATTTTTACTGCAGTACAAGGCGATGGACTGTTTTTTTGTATGCCGGCATTCGATGGTTTGTCTTCGATTCGATAGCCACGAAATGGACGCCATGTTGGATTTTGAATTCTCGCTGCGAGATGCTATTTATTCTACCGACGTTTCCTCATTGTAGAAGCTGTACTTTGAGGGAGAAAAGCAAATTTTGGAAAGAGCGTGAAATGAAAACAATCTTGTAGTAATGTTTAAAATTACTGTAGCTCTTTGTTCTTTATCCGTGTTGTTATTTATAATACATACAATTTGTTATCTATTATCGCATTTATTTAGTAGCAACGGGAAACTAATCATAAATAACTATTGGTTGACTAGCAAATAGCGTTCGGCGAGCGAGAAGGCCTTTTTGCGTAAACAAGCCCTAATAGTTCGAAAGTTAAATGAAAACTTGAAGATTGCTACTCGCTGTAGCAATCTTCAATTTTTCATTTAACATCCAAAGTATTATTGGGTGCGATTAACTTGGCTAATAGGATTGACCTTGGCGGCCTTTTCTTGGTTGAATGATATCACTACCTTCAAAGGCCGATCGTTTTGGGACACTTGGCGGGTTTTTCTACCAGTTTTGGTTTTGGGTGGATATCACAACTTTCATAGGACTGTGAACGTACACAAGGGTACACCGTGTTATCTTCATCTGTACTTTTTTTCTAGAGGAATTTTATTTCTATAAATTTTCACGTTTCTAATTTTCAAGTTTACCATCGCCAATTAACCGTTAGCCAAATTGCCACGGCTTAGTTTATTGTATGACCACTCTTCAATTGCTTAAGTTGCTTCAATCCCATTTTGGCACACACTGGCTAACAATAGCTGATTTCGTTCGCTTCGCTCACTCAATCAGCGTATCCCATTCAGTTGTTTTGTTTATCCCTGCACCTTCCCCTTAACTTTTCAAGATTTCATTGAAAATTAGTCATGCAGAAACCCCTGAAGGTCGCTGTTACTAAAACAGCAGAACGCGAAGCATTTTATTTATGGGTTATTAACAAAAACCCCGTTAGCTCGTGGATGCTCGTATTGTTGCGTAACCATCATCTAACGTGCATCCTTTTATTCTTACACAAACCACGGCAACGTTAATGTTTCCTTATTTTGTCCTTCGTAGTAGTTCAGTTCTTACTTCGTGCAGGCTTTTACAATAAATCTAAAGACCAGTGTTGATTGTTCAAGATATTGTTGCTTGAAATCTTTGGTTGCAACTTGGAAAAGAAACGAAATTTAAATTCGTTGGTAGCGAATTTCAAAACCCTCTCACGCATTTGTCCTGACCCCTACAACTCTCAAACCAACAAAAGGACCATGCTCAGATCACCATGCATCCGTGTGCCAAAATTCAGCTACGTAGGTCTTCTCAATTTTGTGCTAGCCATGAGCTAGTCTATGGGATTAAACATGGGAAAAATCTTTTTAGCAATCCAGCTAGCTAACCAGCTAGCTAGCTAGACAGTAACATAAAAACAACGTCATTGACGCATCTTTTCCTCTATGATTGGTGGACACTCATCCTTTAAATTTTAGTTTTATTTAATCTCTGACCCTTCTCCTTACATTTTCCACAATTAGAAACATTTCTGTCGCATTGGGATTTATCCTCAACATGCCAAAATATGCTTTCAGTTGCTTACAGTTAACAGACACTTGTCTGCTAGTGAGCCGCCTTTTTATCATTAACAATCAATTTTTTAACTATCGGATGTCTACAATGGGATGATCTACTGTTCCTTGGCGGCGACACACTAGCGCGTCTAGATAAGTCATTTGGTCATATCGGCCGTCCAATATTGAGACCAAATTATAGCGTTAATGTCTTATGGTTTAAAACTGTAATATTTAAGACTTAAGCAAAATACGGATCGTTACATATTGGTACTAAAAAAAACAAGCGGCTACAGCGACTGCCTAGTCGCACCGGTCTTCTGACAGTTCCTCCATTTCCAATGTTGAGGCGCACACCTCTACCATGCACTACATCAGCTATCTCTATTATACTAATCTAAAAGCAGTAGCCATCACAATTGTCGGTTAAAAATGTGTTAGCTTTTAGGCCTATTTTACATTTTAGGCGTAATTCTCAGCTTTAGGCCTAATTTTAACCAGCAGTTTTAATTTCGTAAGTAGCAGCTAACGGCGATATGGATTGTATAGTGAGCTTATTCATTTTTGCAACACGGTGCGCCTACAGGCACACATTTACAGTGTTACAACGTAACGCGCAACGTAGCGTATGTAGATCAGTGGTAGTAGGGAAGTGACGAGAGATGCTGTTGATGAAGCCAACAGCGACTCGTAGCAACTTGACGTTGCCATAGTAACATGATTTTAGGCCTAATTTTCAATTTTAGGCCTAATTTAAAAAATGCAGTTTTAATTTCGTAAGTAGGAGATATAGGCCTAATGGGGAATCTGGTTCGACGGTAAGCCTATTCATTCATGCAGCAATGCGACGCGACTATTTTAAACGAAGCTAAAATCCATTTGTTTTTATTGAGTGTTACCTTAGGATTTTAATTCGACGATCAAATGTTATTATTTAATTTAGTTAAGTCGAAGAATTCTAGTAACGATGTTTTAATTTGCCATGTGATTCTAACTAACTAACTAACATGTGATTTTAACTAACTTCTCACACTGAATCTAACGTTGTAAACAGTGGTCGTCAATTTCTGGGACCGTTGCGAAGTTGAAAAAAATTCAACTTCGCAACGGTCCCAGAAATTGACGACGGACGGACGGACGAACAAAGTCGTTGCAATAGTCTTCTCAGCCGGTACGGCTATACAGAAGATAAAATGTATTTAACGGGTTTATTAAAGAGGATTAAAGGCCCGAAACTATGCGCCCATACTAAAATAAACTAAAACAAATTTTCGCTGCCCGACTGTCTTACTTTCTCTGTTCCCACCCACCAGGGGGTCACAACTGTACTAGAAACAATGCATTGCAATCCTTCGCAATCAGCATTCCTTCTGGCGCTTGGCCGACGCCGGTTAAGTCAACTTCCGGTTCTCGTCTGAATGAGATTCGCGAGAGGCCAATCCTACAATCTGGTTATTTATCTATTTATTTTATTTACAAAGTTATTGTAACCCCCTATAAAGAGTGTAACAGCAATTTCATATTAAAACAACAATTTTAAAAATAGAAGACATTATGGCGCCGCCTGGTGTACACCGTTCTCGCCTCTGCTCTCGCCTAAATGAGATTCGTGAGATACACATCCCATAATTCATCATTACTGTCGTAGTCACTCCTTTATTGTGTGACGAAGGCAATGCACATATTGACCAGGTTGCCACAAATGTGAAAACACTGTATATCTTAAAAACTATGCAAACATCAATTTATAAAATTGAACAGCTATTAGAAAATTAGTCCAAAGTTTTGCTTGTGCTAGGATAAATTTTGCAAACAGTATCACAGTTTAACTGTAGCTATGTCTATTTTACCCTACTCGTCGAACTTGAGTTTCTCCAACATTTTGCACTCCGTGACAATCATTATGGCGGCTGCCATCCCATAATCTCAAAGCAGAAGTATCACATCTGGCTACGCTTTAAATCGTGAATCTGCTTTTCCGGTACACTCAGTTTACCATTAATCGACCGATTTTCGCAGCTAGTTTAGTTTAGTTTTATTATGAGAGTTTACTCGGCCCTAACGCCATACACTCTTCCCTATACTTACAAAATAACTTAACGGCTAAACATGGAAACACCGCCAATACAATGAAGGGGGGGGGGGGGAGATGAGGCTGAATGGCGCGTCGACAGCTTGGTGATTAGCGCCAACCTCAGTCACAGTGCAGTGGTCCGGGTTGCCACTGCACCACACATTACAGAGATATTATTCAAACCCCTAAGCTAAATCTTGTCATACATCTGTACCTCCTGCAAAAATTGAAAAACACCGGACAGGAGGACAGACTTATCGCCCAATTGACGCACAATGTCATGCGGAAGATGGAAACGACGACGAAAACCATCAAGATGGCAACAATCAACAAGGAAGTGCCGGACCGTAAGTGGCCGCCGACACCAATAACATTCAGGAGGGTCAACCCCCCGCAAAAGGAAACAGTGAGTAAGTCGAGTGTGACCAATGCGCAAACGGGCCAACACCACCTCCTCACGGCGACTGCGGCAACACGCCGAGTGCCATTCCTCAACAGTGCCTTTAATAGCTCGTAATTTATTGCCGTCCTGTCCATCCCACGAGGCTTGCCGAAAAGCGTGTAACCTCAGACGCAGAGTTGGAAAAGCGTCCGAGGGAGCAAGGCTGAGATCCCTTCCGAGAGGGCCAGAAAGGGCCCCTTTTGCTGCAGAATCCGCTTGCTCATTTCGACCTATCCCAACATGGCCCGGGATCCAGCAGAAAAGCACGGTTTTCCGCTGGCCAGGCAAGCGGGAAAGCAAAGCTTGGACACGTTGTGTCAAGGGGTTCCGAGGATTGTAATTCGCCAAGGACTCCAGGGCATTCATGGAATCGCTAAAGATAATGAAATGCGTGCCCTGAAGGCCAAGGATCCATTCCACCGCCAAACCGAGAGCCAAAAGCTCTGCAGAAAACACAGAATAGCCTGATGGAAGGCGATGGGCAACCGTCACTCCCTTACAAACACAAGCACAAGCCACGCCAGCGTCTGACTTCGACCCATCAGTAAACAGCCGCTGATAACCGGCGTACTGAGAACACAGCCGCCGGAACTCCTGTAAGTACCTTGCTGGTAGAGTGGAACCCTTCGGGAGGGACGCCAGAGCGAAAATGAAAATGCCACTTGGGACAAGCCAAGGGGCCACTGGCATCATCCCAAGCCTCAAGACGGTGGGCATTTCAAAGGATACCTCCTAACAGGACTGCTGGAGCCTATCGCGGAAATCACCCTTACCCACCCTGCGTCTACCGACTCGCAAGTCTGGCCCAAAAACCATGGACCAAGCAGGACTGGATTCCACAGCACGTAAACGCACAGCATACTGAATGGCCAGCTTCCGCCGACGAATGGCCAAAGGTGGCTCCGAGGCCTCAGCATAGAGGCTGACCACTGGAGAAGTTCGAAATGCCCCAGTCGCCAAACCCAGGCCACTGTGATGCACAGTGTCCAACACCTGGAGAGTCGAGTCACTAACCGAACCATACACCATGCACGCATAATCAAGTTTGCTGCGGACAAGGGCTCTGTAGAGGCACAACATGGCAGTGCGATCGGCACCCCATGAAGTGCCCGACAGAACCCGCAAGATGTTAAGTGCCCGCAAAGACCTGTATTTAAGTTGGCGCAAGTGTGGAAGCCAAGATAACCTGGAATCGAACACCAGACCCAGGAAACGTGCTTGTGGGACAACAGGAATCTGCGCCTGCCCCAAGTACAGGCAAGGATCTGGGTGCAGTGTTCGTTGGCGGCAAAAGTGAATGCACACAGTCTAGTCCGGAGAAAACCGGAAACCATTACTGTTCGCCCAGGTCTGGACTTTGTTAATCGCCAGCTGTAGCTGCCGCTCGCAGGTCTGCATGCGAGCTGCCCGAAAGCGCAGGCCGAAGTCATCGACAAACAATGACTGGGGAACAGCAGCTTGCTGAGCAATAGGGTTGATCCCAATAGCAAACAAGATGACACTAAGAACACCTCCTTGAGGCACACCATTCTCCAAGACAAACGGGCGGGAAAGAGTCGCCCCGACACGAACACGAAAAGAACGGCCTGAGAGGTAGGCGGAAAGCAACAGTGGCATCTGTCCCCTCAAGCCACAGTTATAGAAATTACCGAGAATCCCATAACGCCAGGTCGTATCATAAGCCTTCTCCAAGTCAAAGAAAACCTGAACCAGATGTTGACGCAGGCGAAAAGCCTCCCTCACATCCGATTCAAGGGCAAACAGATGATCGATTGTTGACCGAAAACGTCGAAAGCCACACTGGGACGCAGATAAGAATCCGCGTGATTCCAGCACCCAGACCAACCTCTCACTGACCATCCATTCCATAAGTTTACAGACACAGCTAGTCAGAGCGATTGGGCAATAACTGGAAGGAGCAGTAGGGTCTTTGCCCGGTTTCACAATCGGGATGACCACTGTTGTCCTCCACGCTGCCGGAACAGAGCCTTCTGCCCACACACGGTTGAACATCTCCAGCAAGAACTGCTGGGAGGCAAGAGGCAGATGTTTCATCAGCTGATAGTGAACATCATCAGGCCCTGGGGCGGAGTCATGCAACTTGGACAAAGCTGAAACAAATTCCTGCCTGGTGAACGGTAAATTGTACTCCTCTAGCCCGTCGGAGCGAAAGTCTAGAGAGTGAGCCTCTTCTCTACGCTTTATTCTGAGGAAACCAGGATCATAATGGTTATCACACAAGACAAGCGCAAACGCAGACGCAAGACAGTCGGCGATATCCGGCACAGAAGAGATCACGGAATTCGCCACCTTCAGCTGTGAAACCGGGGAAGACACGTTCCTCCCCGAGATCTGGCGCACCTTCCGCCACACCGGCAGGGAAGGCGTGGAGCACGTGATCGACGAAACATAAGCTGTCCACGAAGCACGTCTAGCCTCACGGATGACATACCTGGCACGGGCACGACAGCGCTTAAAGGCTACAAATTTGCCAGTAGTTGGGATGACCGTAAATGCACGCAACGCTCGCCGGCGGGCCCGAATAGCCCGCACGCAAGCAGGCGTCCACCACGGAACAGGAACCCGCTGCGGCTGTGTGGACGAACGCGGAATAGTAGCATGAGCAGCAGCAAGGACCACGTCAGCGAAATGAGTGGAAAGTCCATCCACATCAGAAAAGTCCTCAACCGCACGCTGAAATACAGCAGCCTCAGCAAAGGCTGACCATTCAGCGCTTAAACAATGAAGGCTCAGCCCAACCATAGGAGTTGAGTTGTATTTGGATGGATAAGCAACTCCCAACTCAAATGCATAGCCGAAGTGCGCAGTCTTCGATGGCAAGCGGGCCGACTCGCGAATGTATCCCAGAATACAAAGCGGGTCTGCTAATTCCGCCTGACCAAGCCGCCATGCGGTATTCACGGTTGATCCGCTCGTAGACGAATGGAATTCCACCGTAGGCGTTGGAATCTTCTGTGAAATACGCCCTGTACTATGATGTTTAAGATGTATCAAACATAAGTAAGATAAGAGATTGTTATATTGCCACTGGCGTAGGTGCCATTGTGTTTTGTAACAAAATTTGACAGTCGAACGAAACCTTGACGCCGATTGTTGGGTAAGTAAATATCGTATTTTTGTAACACAGAGACGGGGGTGCTTATGAAGGCATGATATTTGCAAGAAAACTGGTGTAGAATGAGTCATCTTCTTGTGACAACAGTATGTTTAACCAAGTTAAAATGTCGTAGCAGCAGAAAAATTGAAAAAATTACTAAATCTAATTTAGTACCGTTATACCAGTATAGTACCGCGTTATACTAAACGTCGTCTGCTTTCTCCGCCATGTTGAAAAATGGTTTAGAGGAAACCTAGTGCGTTGGGTGTAAATTTCCGATCACGCGGCCGCGAGTGCCGATTGGCGTGGCGGTACGTCCTTTGATGCTGCGCTCATAAACTTCCGGTTTCGCCAAGTTGCTTATCCATCTAAACACAACTCAACTCCTATGGTCCAACAATTCTTATCTCCTAGTTCCTGCATGGCTGATGAGGGAACACAGGAACCCGAGGGGAACAAGCAAGCCAACGCTGGGGCTGTCACGAATTAATAAACAAGAGACTCAAAACTTCCTGTTGCTTTGCAGAAGCCAAGGGTTTTACGAAGATTCTGCTTATCATGAGTAACATGGGGGGGGGAACTCCCAAAAATTTGGCTAGAGGATGCCCTCCTCCATCGAACAAGAAGCGACGCTGCGCAGGCCATAAAGGACACTCAATCAGAAAGTGAAAAACCGTTTCGTCAGACCTGCCACACTTAGAGCGAGGGGTCCTGGCCCACCCTAGTCGAAAAAGATGGACACGCAACTGGGCGTGGCCAGTGCGCAGTCTAGACATGACACCGGCCTCCCTCCTCGATTTGGCGTCCAAACATTTAGGAACAGAAACAGTCGGGTGAATACTATGGAGCAAGCGGCCAGAAGGACCACTGGCCCACCTCTCGCTCCACTCTCGATTGCAGTGTCCCACAACCACAGGACGCAGATCTACTGGGCCAGTCCTAAAGTCCATTGCGGGGTCCACTTGAGAGGCACCTTTTTTGGCAAGGTCGTCTGCTAATTCATTACCAAAAATATTGCAGTGTGCCTTAACCCACTCAACCTTAACAAGACAACCAGCTTGGTGAGCCGCATATAATTTCCAGCCGATCTCTGCTGCAATTTAGTGGGAGACCTCCGTGGATGCAAAACACCTCCGGAGGAACCCCACACCAGCGAGGGAGTCCGGCAAGACAGTAACTCTCAGTGCAGCTCAGCCCGGTTTCAAGAAAGGCACCAATGGGGTTTTATTACAATGAATGGGGTTTTAACAATGCTAAACTGATGCCCCGTTTTTAGGGATGATCCTGCCCAACTAAATGATTAAATTTTGAATTAAAAAATAGTTTATCTCTCACTATGTCCTTATTTTCACTAACTATATTAACATTTTAGCTAACACAAATAAAAAAAAACATACATTTTATATCACAGCTTTCATGAAATAGATTTTTTTTTTAAATTGCAAACAAGTTAGGCTAATAAAACTTGAAAACCACGTTTCACCCATCTTGAAATTTAACTGTAGCCTCTTCGAGGTTTTTTTTCACTTTCGCGGAATCATTATTACGTGTGACACAAAAGTCACTGTTACTATCATCGGGTAATTCGTAAAGTTCTTCGAATGTTAGCTCAGCCATTACTGCATCTCTTTGTCTTTCACGATGATTTATTCGGAGCCCTGGCCCGAGGCCGTACGCCCCAGCTAACATCATACAAATCACTACAACTACGCCATACAGCAACATCATGTATCTCACATACACCTCACCATAACAACACTTCACTGTCTTTATCAACACTACAACACTCTACTTCTGTAACAAAGCTTCTGCAGCGAGACAAGGTTCATTGTTGGAATAAGTCATAACGCGTGCATAACAATATGAGTCGGGATGAGCTGAGGAAATCGGTCGCTAACTTTGATATCACCCGCGTTCTCGTGATGATCGGCAACAATAGTCGTTATTGTTCCAGATCATCCCAGCAACGGCGGGTGATATCCTATACAGATCGCCCAAGGTAACACGGTAACAGTGAGAAATATCGTATGCCAAAATTATTTGCCGTATTAGCTTCTTTGTTGCGCCATTCTTGCGGCATTGTTACGTCTTGACATTGTTAGCGCTGCTGCCTCTGCCTATAAGGAGTGGTTAACGCTCGTTAAACCCTTTACACCCTTCTTTAAACTCTGTCTACTTTCTCAGAAAATCCTATAGTTATTTAAATAATATGAATAAATACAAAAATAATAAAATGTTCAAAATTTTAAAAATTAATTTCTTTGAGCCTTAAGTCGGCCCAAGCAACTTAATACTCAATTTTGAACATTACCAGACGTTTAGAGAAGAAGAAATGTCTGGTAAAGGGAGATGCCAACACGGGCATTCGATCCGGGAAACCTCTAATCATCGTAAGGGCCGAAAGATTTTCCAGAATTGGCCAGAATAGTTCCCATAGCCGCTGAAGGAGCATGGTAGCCTCTCACACCACCCTGGCTGGCAGCCCTTTTATCAAGGCCCCCTTTCCAGCGGTTCGACCAGATCCGCAAACCTCCAGTAACCAGGCTGAGCTCTCTCACAACTCAGCCACGATGACCACAATTTTACACGGAATAATTCGTCTCGGGCTAGCCGCGGCCGAACGTGGCAGATGCCGGCAGCCCCCTTTAGCATATTCTGAAGGGACAGCGCAACTTGATTTCAGACGGTTTTATTGCAAGCGGTCGTTGTCGGCCTACGTTGTATTGGCAACAACTGGTGGCGGGAAATTTTTAACTATAATGAAGCTTTGTCAGCATTTCCAGCAGCGTGGCACGGCGCGCGTTCGGATTTCAGACGAAATAATTAAGTAATTAATTAATTAATTCCGGGCTGGCTGCTTGTTGCGCAGCGGCCGTCGTGGCTCGCTTGCGCGCGGCATGGGATGGCACGGCATGCAAACATTATTCCGTGTGAAATCACTATCAGCACACAAAACTAATAAAGACGATTTACTCAATGACATTAAGAAATGGCTAAATAATGCTAAAGTTTTGATATTAACCAAAACCAAACCTGTTAGGGTTCCTGCCAAACATTTGCGGTTTCAAGTAGTGATGTCAAACGCTAAATTAATCCCAACTACAAATCCTTCAAACTTCAAAGGAAGTAAATGAAAATTGCACAAGAAGCAATTTTCAATTTTTTATTTCACCTTTATTTTCACGCTTCACATTTACGTTACTTGGTGGGAATAATTTGGTGTTTGATATCACGACTTGGAACGGCGAAAACTTGGCGGGAATACTGAACAGGTCTTGTTTTGGATAGATTAAACTTAACATTATAAATTACGATTTAAGGATTGTTTTGGGATACAGTTTGATGTGATGGTTTTAATATTACAATCCCGGGATTACGGGGGTTAAAAAACGTACGGGATCCCAGGATTGGATGCTCCAGTTAGAATAAAAGCAGAAGAGAAAAAGAAAAAAAAGAGGTGAAGGGTAAATTTTATGGGGGGGGGGGGGGAGGGGCGAATTACCAAATACCTTATTGCAACCGAACGCGACCTGCCGAAAGCAGCAGGGAAAAAAAACTAAACCTCAACATGAATCTCGAGCGTTTGAGCGGTTCCCCAGGGAGCAAGAATACCCAAGTGGTCAGAATGGTCGGTTCCCCAGGGCGCAAGAATAGCCAAGTGGTCAGAATGGTCGGTTCCCCAGGGCGTAAGAATAGCCAAGTGGTCAGAATGGTCGGTTCCCCAGGGAGCAAGAATACCCAAGTGGTCAGACTGGTCGGTTCCCCAGGGAGCAAGAATAGCCAAGTGGTCAGAATGGTCGGTTCCCCAGGGAGCAAG
>JAHWFP010260663.1:25767-52559 GCA_023313725.1 Lithobius niger
TGAACAAATAAAGAACAATTTGAGGCTACACAATCGACTACTTTCTGGGCCAATTATTTCAATATTCTTCAGTCGAGTCGTCCACTTCCGTTTTCAAGATTTTCAAGCACTTTTCCACGCATGGAATTTCATTTTTACCTTCCAGAACCTTTCCAGGTTTTCAAGGACTCGCACGAATCTTGAATTACCTGTAGAGTTGTGCCGAGCACACTAAGACGACTAGTTTTTAACAATTTTCCAGCAATGTCATTTAGCCAAGTGGAATGCAACCAATCATTAGATGAACTATCGTGTGTAGAAGTAAAAACGTTTGAATACAGCAACAAGGTTTCACGTTGACTAAGCAGTACAGCAACACTACAGTGTCTGAAACCTTACAGGAAAGTTAATTTGTGTTCCTTTGCTGTTTTGCCTTCGGCTCAGTTAAACCTTACCTTAAACATCAAACGAGTTCGTTTTTGTTTTCTAACTTTATGATGGCTTAGAATGTTAAAAACATTTTTTGTTAAAAACTGTAGGGAGGTTAAGAAAAACTTGAAGCACAAAATGTAACGGCTTACATGACGGCAACATGCAATCTACGGAGTGAGCGCTCCGTAGTGCACCTTGCCGTTAACACAGTTGTTGCGCGCATGCTGCTAACCATCGTGGACATGCGGGAGTTGGCACAGCGCCCAACAGTCGAGTGCGAGAATGTCCTATTGTTCGACTCAGTTACAACCTGATCGCACTGGTTTAGCCGTAATCCGCTGGTTACGAGGCTAGGACTCGGGCTAGTATAAAACAGGCCCGAGTTCGACGTTTCACTAGTTGGTGTTTGGGGTTCGGACTGAACGGCCGGAACCTCTAGAAGCCTACAGGGTAACCAAATAGTTGTAAACCAAATAACCATAATAACTAACTCTAGTCCAGGGCAAAACTTAAATTGCATCCTTCTCAATGCTCGCAGCCTGATAAAAAATATTGGGAGTTTTTGGGTGATCTTAACAACAGGCATGTATGATATGCTTTTTTTTTTGGAGACGGCTAAAGCAGAGTTTTTCTGACAATCAAGTTTTGGGAGGTTCCTCATATCGCGTCCTTAGATCAGATAGAGATTCACGCGCGGGATGGATCGCGGTTGTTTATAAGAAGGACTTGGATGTTTTGTGTGCCGGGGTGTCAACCCACGCCGAAGCGTTCTCAATCGTACTACCTAAACTCAAACTCAACTTTATTCTGGGTTACATTCCCGACAGTCGAAATGACGACCTTGTAAATACTATCTCAGCCTTTATGGAGGACAGTATTAAGCCCTTGTATGATAACATCATCTTATGTGATTTTAACTGCTCCACGGCTGATTGGGAAAGCTTTACTGCTGGAGACAGACACCACCAACTATTTTTGGACCGTATAAAGCCATTGGGCATGACCCAGGTGGTGACTACTCCAACTCGAGGAGAAAATATACTAGACTGTGCCCTTTCACCATCAAATCGTCTTATTTGATGTCCGAGTTCTAGATCACTTAGGTACTAGTGACCACTGCATGGTGGCATTCACGGTCCAGTGCTGTAATCCAGCTGCAAAGATAAATCGTAAAGCTTTTGGAAAGATCGATTTCGCACTTTAGTGTAACAATTTAAACAATATTGATTGGGCACCTGAACTATCCACGAACGACGAAAATGTTAATATAGCTTGGTTAAAACTATCCACCCAAAACCAAAACTGGTAGAAAAACCCGCCAAGTTTCCAAAAACGGTCGGCCTTTGAAGGTAGTGATATCATTCCACCAGGGAAAGGCCGCCAAGGTTAAACCTATTAGCCAAGTTAATCGCACATACTAATAGTTCGAAAGTTAAATGAAAACAAAAAGATTGCTACTAGCAGTAGCAATCTTCAAGTTGTCATTTAACGTCCAAAGTATTATTCGGTGCGATTAACTTGGCTAATAGGATTGACCTTGGCGGCCTTTCCCTGGTGGAATGATATCACTACCTTCAAAGGCCGACCGTTTTTGGAAACTTTGCGGGTTTTTCTACCAGTTTTGGTTTTGGGTGGATATCACAACTTTCATAGGACTGTGAACGTACATAAGGTTACACCGTCTATTTAAGATGCTTCAATCCCATTTTTCCACACACTGACTATCAATCGCTGATTTCGTTCGCTTCGCTCACTCAATCAGCGCATCTTCTTCAGTTGTTTTGTTTATCCCTGCAACTTCCCCTTAATTTTTCAAGATTTCGTTCACATTTAGTCATGCAGAAACCCCCGAAGGTCGCTGTTACTAAAACAGCAGAACGCGAAGCATTTTTTGGGATTATTAACAAAAAAATCCATTAGCTCGTGTATGCTCGTATTGTTGCATAACCATCATTTAACGTGCATCCCTTTATTCTTACGCAATCCACGGCAACGGTAATGTTTCCTTATTTTGTCCTTCGTTACAGTTAAGTTTTTAGTTCGTCCAGGCTTTTACAATAAATTTAAGGACCAGTCTTGATTGTTCAAGCCATTGTTGCTTAAAATCTTTGGTTGCAACTTAGAAAAGAAACGAAATTTAAATTCGCCGGTGGCGAATTTCAAAACCCTCCCACGTATTTGTCCTGACCCCTACAACCCCCAAACCAACAAAAGGACCATGCTCAGATCACCATGCATCCGTGTGCAAAAATTCAGGTACGTAGGCCTTCTCAATTTTGCGCTAGCCATGAGCAAAAAGTCTATGGGATTTAACATGGGAAAAATCTTATTAGCTAGTCTGCTAGCTAGCTAGACAGTAACATAAAAACAACGTTATTGACGCATCTTTTTCTCTATGATTGGTGGACACTCATTCTTTAAATTTTAGTTTTTCTTAATCTCTGACCCCTCCCTTACATTTTCCGCAATTTGAAACATTTCTGTCGCATTGGGGTTTATCCTAAACATGCCAAAATATGCTTTCAATTGCTTACAGTTAACAGACACAATCAATTTTTAACAATCGGATGTCTACAATGGGATGATCTACTGTTACTTGGCGGCGACATACTAGCGTGTGTATAGAATAGCTATACTTCACTCAAAAACAGAAATGTCACGTTCCGCACCAACCTGTTCAAATAGTTCTTAAAACTTTGTGCCAAGATCTGTCACCAAGCTGTGTTTAAAGAAATTAAACCTATGGCGAAGCTACAAGTCAAACCCGACAAAGGAAGCTTTGGACCAATACAATGCTTGCCAAAAAGCCTGTGCTGAAGCAGCAAATAAATGGAGATAAAGTAAAGAGGAAGAAACTATCAAGGAGGGAAACTTATCTGCCCTTTTTAGACTTTACCGTCAAACGACGGGTTCAAAACGATCGATTTCCCCCATTTAAAGTGGGAAATAACTTCGTCACCGACGATATGCAAAAAGCCGAAATTCTTAGCAATGTTTTTTTTTCAAATACGGTCCTTGATGACGATAAATTTGTTCAAGGTAATTTGAACGACACCGGAAACTCCTGTTCCCTTGTTGTATTCTCTGTCGAAAAAACATTGACATCTCTTAGTTTCTTAAAACCAAGCCATGCAGTTGGGCCGGATGGCTTCTCAGCCTTTTTTTTTACAAACAAGTTAGCAAACAAATAGCGATTCCATTAACACTTATTTTCAATCTCTCTTTTAACTCGGGCAAACTTCCTTCAATGTGGCAGTCGGCAAATGTAACTCCGGTATTTAAAAAGGGTGACCCTGCTGATCCAACAAATAACAGGCCGATCGCTTTGACTGTGGTTGCGTGTAAATTAATGGAAACGTCCATAAAAGTTGTCATGCAGGCGTATCTTCAAGAAAATAATATTATACTGGACGATCAGTTTGAATTTTTACCAAAAAGATGCACTACATACCAACTTTTATCGTTCTTAGACATCTTGACATCAGGGCTTGACATCGGTGTACCTAACGACGTAATTTATTTGGATTTTAAAAAAGCTTTCGAGACGGTAGTGCACTCGAAATTACTTTATAAACTAGAGTGCCTGGGTTTTGGTGGAAAACTTTTAAATTGGCTTAAGTCATTTCTTAAGGATATGACACGAAGAGTTGTGATAAAAGAAACCATCTCATCTCTTCATCTTCAAGCATCCAGAGTGGCGTCCCGCAGGGTTTTGTGCTTGGACCACTTCTTTTTGTAGTTTTTGTCAACGACCTGCAATGCAGTGATCAGTCTACCTACCGATTTAAATTCGCTGATGACCTGAAGATGGGGGCACCTATCACTGACTTTTTCTCCGCATCACCAGCCATCTCATGTGATTTAAATTATATCCACGATTGGAGTGAAGAGTGGCAGCTCAAACTGGCTATTCCTAAGTGTCTAGCTTTTCATGTCGGGAAAAATATCCATGCCAGAAGTATTACCTTGGTAATCTACATATACCAGACGTGAGTTCGGTTAACGACCTTGGTGTCTGCTTAACGTCAGACCTTAAGTCAACCAAACACTGCGACCTTATTGTAGCGAGAGCCTTCAGCCGTCTAGCAGTGGTGAACAGGTGTTTCACATCTGGCAATAATATTATTAAGATTTGGGCATACAAGGTGTTTGTTCGACCATTGCTGGAGTTTGCCAGCCAGGTGTGGTCCCCGTCTCTTCTGGGATATATTGATAAGGTAGAACGCGTTCAACGCAAATTTACGAAAAGCTTACTTAACTTAAAAAACCTATCCTATGCAGAAAGGTTGAAAAAAACTAAACTCGAGTCCCTCGAACTACGCAGGCTTAAAGTAGACTTATATTTGACGTTTAAAATCGTTCGGGGTTTTTTGAATGTTGATCTTCCCTTTTTCGACCCTGCTCCGTGCCGGACTACACGCGGACATTCATTTAAACTGGCAATACAATCGGCTAATTACGACTGTAGAAAACATTTCTTTTCACTTCGAGTTATATTTGTGTGGAATTCTCTTCCTGACGAAGCTGTCAGGGCTCGTTCCCCGGCACAGTACAGGTCCATCCTTGGTAAGTTAAGTCTCCGGGCTTTTCTGAAACGACCAGCATTTTTTAAATAGAGACTAAAGAATGAATTAGGAAAAAACTTCTACGGGACCAGTATAAGTGGCATGCCCTTCTGGTAACCCTGCTGTTATTGCGGCAAAAATGTTATTTATTATTTATTTATAAATGCTGCTCTCGATCAGAGGACATGACGCAACGCTGGACTAGCAAACTAATGAAAATGTGCAACGTTTGCTGTATCGGGTCAAGTGAGGTCAAGTCCACCTGTTCTAAGCACCACCGGAAAAAGAGTCAGTGGCCCCCGGCAGAAGCTCCTGTGTCCACGACTGTCTTAACAAGAACCCCAAGTAACTTTCGATGTCTATGGTTGTTGTTTTATCTGTCATCAACGCAAACTCCATCATTTCCCTATTACCCCACACCCGCAAAAAAAAAGTCCTCTATTCGATTCTCCCCCCCCCCCCCCCCCTGCAAGTCCATGAAGAAACACTTTATTAATTTGTCCTTTTCTCCTTTTTAGTTCGACGTGTCACACGTCGAATTAATGCGGTTGTGGCCAAAAACGGGGGTAGCCGATTTACGTCAGCAACATCTCCTCAAAAACCAAACACATTTGTTCAATTCTGATCCGACGAAATTCAACTATGCTGGTGGGTGAGTTGCATTGCGCCATTACACAAGGTATTATACTCTAGTTAATTTAGTTTGGGCTGTTTTAGTTCGCTAACCTCTAAAAAAGTCTCTGAGCGTAAAACCGTCGTCAAGTAGTACCCGATCAGTGGCTGACGTCAGCGCTTCCTCAGCGTAAAGGTGTGCGCTCAACGCCGATCATACGAAAAATTTCGGCGTGTAACTGTGCATTTCGGCAAGTCAGCTCTTCAACATTACGGTCTATTAGAGGCTGTCGTGTACTTCGAGATGGCTCCTCTCTTATGGCGCAGAACTGTTAAGACGTACCAAATTGACCGTCGCCATTAAGGTATTTGTGTGACAACAGGGGCTAATGACCATGTGTTGGAATTCCCAGTTCCTGGTGTTTTTGTTGTGTGCAAGCTTGGGATTGGTGACAACCCTGTTAGCCCGGATCTGGTGGATTGTGTGCAACTCGGTAACGGAAGTTGCTGAAGAGTGGTTCCCTTGGTTACCGAGATTTGTAACAGCCGTGAGGGCTGCCAAAATCAGCACTTCGACTGGCGCTAGACCAGGAGCAACATCACCATTTTGGTCCATTTAATTTGAAATATTTTTTGTTAATTTTGTAAGCCGTTTGCCTTGCATTAAATGTGAGTTGTATTTAGAAACGTGGCGTTTATGCGTTAAAATGGTAGTAGATCGGTTCACGTAAATTAACCTCAACAAGAACAACACAAAGTGAGTCATCACTTACCTTTGCGGGTGATCCCTGGACGGTACAATGAATGTGATGCTCGTATAAGACTTTTGCTGTTAATTACTGCGCCATCCTCGCTGCTTTTCGGGTGCGATATATTGCAGTATTTTATTACGCGTATTTGTGGTGTAAACGAGTGAGCAAAGCGAATGATGTCCTGTTTTCACAGTGGCGGACTGGCCAGAGGTAGGGAAGGGCGGGATATTCCTAATGGCCTCAGACTGTCAGATTTTTTTTTAAATCCGTAACAGGAAGACTCACGTAAGTTTTATTGGTTCGACATTAGTTTTAACCACAGATTTAAAATTACAAATAATAATAATAAAGACAATTATAAAACGCTAGTAAAACACAAGTACTTTGTATTAAGTAGCGTAACAAAAATTGGCCACATGAAATTGCAGTGTTATATTCAATGTGGACTTTGTCACAATTTTAGTGTGAACGACGAAGCGTTCAGTTTGTTTTTTTGTAAGAAAACCAACATCAGCGTCCGATTAAAACTTATCTGGTTAGTGATTGCATCGTCGCACACAAGATTCTGGCTCATTTGCCGTATCGTAGTAGCAAACGTTACGAGACAATTTTTTTTAATAATAATGTGCAATATAGTAGATATTCTTCAGTACACCATGCATTTAGATTTTTTAGTAGTGTCCTGTTGGTATGTCTGACGTTCCAACTTCATACGTCAATTACAGATATTTTTTATTCTACCATACGACACGTCGAATTACTAATGCAGTGTTAGTGCATCTTGTTTTTTTTTTTTTTTTTTTTTACTTTTTTCAGTTGTTACTATAGGCCGATTTTACTCCCCGGCCTGCAGATATCGTATCATCTTGCTTTGAAACTGGAAAAGTTCAGTACCGTAAATTAAAACTTTCTCTATAGGTATGGGCAAATTTTATGCCCACCTTAAATTTTACCTGTGACCCATCATCGCCCCTACTAGAAAACATAAGACCACTTTATTGGCATTGCATACTATATTTTTTCCTGCTTTTCGCTTTTTTAATAGCCTCATAAAAAAAAAGTGAAAAGCAAATAAATATAGATTTATCCCAGTATTTTTACGCTCACTCGGCTGGTTTTCTTTTTTGTGGGGTGAGGGAGAGGGGGGGGGGGGCGCTTTACTTAACTGCGTTGTACGCAATTGTTGGGTATCACGACTTTTTGATTCTTTTATTTAACCATTGCTTTTCGACTAATGCGAATTCGATTTGGCTTGTTCTTGCACGTTGTGGGTTTAGATTTATTCGCGCCCTCCCCTACCCCACCCAATACCCTTTTAGTCCCCAGTGGTTGCAGATATCCGAGAATGTATTCATAGATGTAACGCTATGCTGATAATTGACAAAGGCTCCATCATGTAGGTTTACATCTGTTGTTCTGCCGTGTTGTTGTAATTATATAGGTTAGTGTATGTCAGTAGTCATAATTCGAATTTCGTAGCATTACAACCAAGTACAGTTCACTTCAGGCCTTATTTGCTAACACCATGCGGGGTACATTTTGAAGAAGCCTTACCGATAAAATTCAAACAAATTTAAGTTAAAAAAATCAAACAACTAAATATTAAAAATAAAAAATTAATTTCTCGAATTTTTTCAGTGGCTATTTTTACCTTTTAATTTTCTTTCTTTGGTTTTCATTTCCTTTGGATTTTTTTTTACCTTGGTGTAGTGTATGTGGGTTTATCTAATCCCTTATTAGCCCTAGAGATTACATACCTTTTTGATGGCGCTGTGGTTGCCAAGAAACTGTATCACCCATTGTTCTTGGCGTGATGTCCTTGTGACATCATGAACCTAGTTAATAAAAGATGTCAGCACCCATGTCACGTGCTGCATCATCCTCATCCTACTTCCTTTCTCTGCACGCTCTGTCGGCGTGGCACATTTCGGTTATCTTACACTTGTCTTTTTCGTTAGATTTTTCCCCCCTGTGGATTTTCTTTCTTTGGATTTTTTACGTACATAGGCACACACACCCACCTGAATTTTTGGGGTACATTTTTCATATTCATCAGGCAAGTCGCTGCCTTTCCGTTTATTACCTTATTTATGGTACAAGACGATTAGCGCTTTACCGTTTTTCAGCAATGTTGTTTATCCAGGTAGCAGTAATACGACGCACGCAGACACCAATAATCAGCTTACCTACCGTATTCAAAAGGTAACAACTGGGGGAAAAAATATTTGATACAGCAGTAAGGTTTCACGTGGACTAAACACTACAGTAACATTGTAGTATATGAAGCCTTAGAAGAAATATCTTTCGTGTTCCTTTCCTGTTTTGACTATGGATCAGTTTACCCTTTCCTTAAACATCAAACGAATTCGTTTTTATTTTCCAATACTGCATAGGCGTTCCTTTTTTAATGTTCTTCGCTTAGGCTTGTTTATTTCAACTTCAGGATTGGTTGTTCCCTTCCAGACGTCATCTCTTTCTTGTGGCAGATCAAAACCCCTAAGGGGCCCCCCCCCCCCGAACGGTCAATCCACGAGCTTACCCGCACAACGCCATCTGCTGATAGATTTCACAAACCTTGTCAGGTGGATGCACTTACCAAACCTACAACTAGGCTTTCCTGCCTTAATAAGTCAGTTAACTTTCCAGCTGAGAAGGCTTCATATTCAGGGTGTTTAAATATTTGTCCGTTATAGAGGAAAGGTTTGCAAATGCCATGTCCACGGTCGCACCTTCGACAAAGCACTCTGTTTGTCGAAGGTCAAACCAGGCTGGGTCACATGACAGCACAAATTCCAAGTCGTACATAACACATGGATTCCACATTATCTGGCTAAGGTTTCAATTGTCGTGCAAGCATTATCAACCAGATCTAATTAGACTTGGGAGTTGGCGTCCCTCGCGTTAGGTCCTTGTTACCCATCCACCTAGTTTTGGTTCCCGAGACGCAGACCACTGATATCGAAACGTTGCATCCGGCTGTGCCACCGACACTCGCTGAAATATTGAGTTATCTACAATCTTTGGCAGGCAAACGGAAATACTTGAAACGGATGCTTTCGATGAAAGAAGCAGGTCACCATTAAAGATTGGGCTTGAGAGAATACAAGATACAATAAACTGAGAAAGAAAAACGACAACTGCCCCAACTGGAACTCGAACCCAGGACTACCCGGGCAGGAACCTATAGCAAGCGTCCGGCCCGCCAGCGCAGTTGGTACAGCGCCAGTTCAGTAAGCGGGAGATACCAGGTTCACACCCAAATCTTTTCTTTCTTTTTCATGTTAGTGTATCTTGTATTCTCACAAGCCCAGTCTTTAATGATGATACATAGTGATTTACTATTAAAAAATGACGCTGGTTGCTGGTAGCCATGTAAAAACCCATTGACCGTTTGAAACCAGCACTTTCTTTGCTTCCTTGACGGTCTCGTCCAAAGAACGGCTGTCCTCAATCGAAATGGTCCCAGGGGCGTAGCGAAGTGCATTTGGTTGGGGGGGGGGGGGGGGGAAGAGATACAAAAAAATTGCCGACACATCCACACAGTGGCGTAACTACAATGAGGCAGAGGAGGTAGCTGCCTCTGGGCCCACCGACTGTAGCCCCCCCCCCCCACTCACTGGCCCCACTAGCTTCCCCCCTTGGTGGGCAACGACAGTAGGCAATAGCCTTCACTATTTGTGGGGGGGGGGGGACGGATGGGTCGTTCTTTGTCAGCCATTTTTCGACATCTTCCTGCACTCAGAGTTCAGCTATTTAATCTCAGTTGGCCTTGCACTTCTCCATCCTGGTTTCCAATTATGGTCTGAGATGGCGCTCATGTTCCTTTGTCAAGCGTAAGCTATTTTCTCACTCTCCGTTGCTGTTTCTGCACTGCTCTTTCGTGGTTTCCACTTATAGTGTGAGATAGCGTTATATTTCTTTGTCAGGCACGAACTATTAAACGGTCGCTAACCAATCGTTCGTTTTGATTGGTAGCGAAGCAGATGACGCAGGAACACAACAGCCAATCAGAGCTTGCCGTCGCTATTAGTCCTCACTCTCTTACAGTATTAATAATGCCGATAAAAAGTAAGTGCTTTAACTAAAAATCTGATTGTTATTCATTCCAGCCTTTATAGTATGACGACTATTTTCAACTTAACAGTACGCAGTAAAGATATTTTTACTGTAGTTGTTAGGGTATCGGTTGTTAGAGCATTGGCTGTAACAGCTTTACCCTCTGTTGCGGGCAAACGAAGTCCGTACTAGTCGCGGTGTAACGCTTCAAACTGAATGACTGATACAGGGCTTAGGCAACAGGACGGATGGCTTGACCTGACACTGGAAAAGGCAGAGTGTGGTCGATCCATACCGGCCTCTTAACCTAAGTTCATCGGCGTAGACATACACACTGTCAACCGGAAAAGGCACTTCGTTACGGTCGCTGTGGGATGCAAAAAGGTAGAGTTTGATTTTTTGATTAGAGGCACGTGATCTTTTTCGCCCAGACTGATGTATCTCAGCCAGATGAACTTATATTTACAAGACGGAAGAAAGGAACCATGGTTTGGGCTCCTCGACCAAGGAGTGAACTTCTTTATTAGTCAGTGGTTAACAGGACTTACATGATGGGTTCTTGCTCCTTCTGTACTCACTTTTTGTCGCTACGTAACGGTTTGTAACAGTCCCCGTATTGGGACAGGGGAAGTTCATACAGGCCTAGTCATGCTGAGATGGGGAAACTCGTTTTAATTCCCGGAAGGGAGTTCCTAGGGAATTTTTGGCGCTATCTCGCGTCGCAGTATCTACTACTGCCTCTCAGTTGAATGGTAGTTGTTTTGATAAGGACGAGGACTAAGTCGTAGCTGGTTTTGTGGTTTAGGCCTACAAAGATGGCTACACGGCATCCATCTTGTTTTCCCACAGCATTGGTAGTATTACAGAGGCTATGCTGTCGGAATTTACTTCTTCTCCTTACGAGTCGATTGGAGCAAAAAAAAAGCAACAAAAAGGAGGTGACAACTGTGGAGCAACAATCCAACAAGGAGTGTGTTACAGAGAGCAGGGGGCAGCTTATTATCTAGTACAATAGCTCAACAGTAATGTACCTGCTAGGTGAAATTGTATGCATTACAATCAGTCAGCAACAGAAGGAAAACTGATGGTTTTACAATTAGCAGAGTTGTAACATTGTTCAGTGGTCTTCAGGTTATTAGCCTCGGCCGAGGATTTGAGGTTGGTTTCTAACCTAAACAGAGTGTTACTAGTCTACTTAAAGGTAAGTGAGTTATTACTTATTCTAGTAAATTCAGTTCTACATGAAGTGTGCAACGTAATAATAATGTGCCCGAGCAGGGTACTAAGAGGAGAGGGAGTACAGTGTGGCAGGTGAGTCAATCCCTGGCAGTTTTCAAATACGCCAAAACAAAACTTGTTAAGGATTCCCGCCAAGCTTTTCAGCCATTTAAAATCATGATATCAATCGCCAAGCTCGTTCGCAAAGTTAATCCCACCGAGTACTAGTTGGAAGGTGAAAATTATGAAAACTCTGAAAATTGCTTACTGCGCCACTTTTCAGGTGTTTCATTTAACGTTTGATGTCTTAGTCAGTGCGATTAACTTAGCGGAAGAGCTTCGCGTTTGATATCACAACTTTAAACAACCGAAAAGCTTGGCGGGAATCCTTAACAAGTTTTGTTTTGTGGAGATATTACGTCATTTTTATCCAAATCGATAAAATCAGTTTTTTTCTTGGCAATATCTATATGAAAAGGCGAAAATTCAGTTTTAAGGTTCCTTTTTGTAGGTTTTCGAGTGTCTTTGCCGAGAAGTTGACGAACTCGCATTATTACGCAGCTGGAAGAGCACAATTCTTTGTTCATGTTGTTGTTGTCGTGCTACGATAGGACTGTGTTTCTTTATCAAACACGTTTTATCAAACATAGGTGGTAATCGTCTCAACAGGTGAAAATCGATAATCTGTTATCTAACCAGTGTTCTTGTATACCTTGTGGCGTGCCACAGGGATCGGTCCTGGGCCCGGTGTTGTTAGTTATTTATCTTAACGACCTTAAATTCGTTATATGGCGTAAAGTTCGCTGATGACATTAAGGTTGGAGCCGAAATTGTCGGGCCGTCGCGCTCTCAAGCGTTGGACTCTGAAATACGAAACGTGTCATCCTGGGCAAACCATTGGCAATTGCCACTTTCATCCACAAAATGTTTTACTTTCCATATTGGTATGAAAATGTTTGCCCGGACTATTTTCTTGACACCTTGGCACTTCAATCGGTTGAGAAAGTAAAGGAAGTCGGAGTGTGGTTTACGAAAAACTTGAAGTCCTCGCTCCACTGCCAGAAAATTTCCGTTCTGGCCTTCAAAAGGACCGCTATAATAAATAAATGCTTTACGTCCGGCAGTAATCGTACTAAGATCTGGGCTTTTAAGGTGTTTGTGAGACCTTTGCTCGAATATGCTACCCCTGTTTGGTCTCCAAACTTATTGGGTGACATCGACTTGATTGAATCAGTACAACGTAGATTCACGAAGCGCCTCCACGGGTTTGAGGGATTTAACATATTGTGAGCGTCTGAACTCAGACTGGGCTTGAATCTCTTGAGCTACGACGAATTAAATTTGACCCAGTCCTCATTTATAAAATACTGCGTGGAATGTTAAAAGTGGACTTCCCCTTTTTGGAACCTGTTTCGGGAAATATGGCCACGCGCGGCCATAGTTGGAAGCTCGCAGCCAAGACTGCACGTACACCTATTCATCTAAATTTTTTCTCGGTTAGGGTTGTGAAAATTTGGAACGCCCTTACGTCAACAACGGTCGACCAGGCCACTGTGCTTGGTTTCTGTCGAATGCTACAGCAGAAAAATCTCCAAAATTTCTCGAAGCGACAATTTACAACCTAATTAAAACTCGGCTCGGTATTAGTGGCTCAACACCCTACCGCGGACCGCCCATGTTCTTGTGGGAAATTGTTTTTCTTATTATTACAGCGATTTGGATTTTTTTATACGATTTCAGTAACACATCTCCACTACAAAGCATACTTCATATCTGCAACGTACACGTCTCAAAAATCGGTTCATTTTCTACATTCTAACAGCATTACAATCAAATGCGTAGCGTGTTTCGACCCTGTCTCCACAGTGAAATGTATTTTTGGCGAAGGGTGACCACGTTGTGCCATACTGGTCAACGTATGGCTAAACAGTGGCAGAGAGCAGTGTTGCCCGATGCCTACAAGCGTTTGCCCCCCGAAGTCACGGCTCTGCCCTCCTAGAAAACAGCATAAAAATTGTATTTTCAACATCCGTAGTTACAAAAAAAAAAACAAATTTCCCGTAAAAATAAATACAAATAAGAATATATACATTACTCCTAAGGCGAAACAGAAAGTGAAACTTATTAGCGTTAAAAACCGGTTAAGCGTATTAATATACGTATGTAAGCCTTAAACTTAAAAGAACAGGTCTAAAAGAACAGATATCAGAAAAAGACATGTAAGCCATACATTAATACGTGTAAAAGAGTCTCCAGAGTCCCGAAAAACAAGCTGGAGCTTCTTTTACACGTAATAGTGAGACGCTGATGGCTTACGTGTCTTTTTCTAATATCTGTTCCTTTAGAGCTTTAAGTTGTTTAAAGCCCTAACCAGACTGGCTGTTCGCGGCTGCACGGCAACGCAGTATGGTGAAAGAAAAACTTCAATATTGGTCGTTAAATGCGACACCAGCCATACGATTGCAGCAATTTTGACCTTGTTGGCACGTAGTTTCGCATCACTTCGTACGAAATTTTCTTCTGTCTGGAGAGGGCTTTAAGCTTACATCCGTATTTTATGTGCGTAAGCGTTTTTTAATCTATTATAGTTTTTCATGTTCCAGCAAGAACAACAAAGGAAATAATATTGTAATCACCTTAAAAAAACTGTTATAAGAGGGCCTTTTTAATACTCTCATTTTAAGCTATAAAATTGAAAATCGTTTCTTTGGTTCGATCTCTAGGTGAGAGCAAAATCTCCCCAACAAGAAGAACAACAAAAATTGTAGTCACATAGCGTTCAAACAGTCATAGGTCTTCTTCACTGGGAGACTGGGAGATAAGTTTGAGCGTGGTAGGGTTCTGTTCTTTTCAATCTGTTTTGCTTGTTTCTCCGTTAGTCTTAAGTCTTAGGTTTTGTATTAGGGTGGGCGCATCACCCAGGGTCTCAACCCCAATAAACACATTCCATTACATTCCGCCTACATAGCGCAACAATTATGGACCATCCTCCCTCCCAGCAGAAAGTGTGACATTCCGAAGGTAACAATAAAAAACCTTTCAACAATGGTGCATTTAAAGGGAGTTTTTCGCTCTTTTTCTACGGAAAAACTGTTAATGTGGAACTTCGAAAATACGCCTAAACGATATCCGGATTAATTTCCTATCTTCCGCCACCTTCTCACGTTTTTGGCCATTCTACTTCCGAAGGAGAAGAGACACATATAAACAAACAAACATACAGACCATAAGTTTGTAATGATTAAGACAATTTACAACAGACAATACGATTTTAAACACGAGCAGTCAGCCAGCAAGACAGTGAAAGTGGATGCGCATTTCACACACGACCGCGCGGCTAGGCATCTACGCACTTTTAATTACGGAGATTACAAATGTTGAAAAGAAATTTAAGTTGAAACTGAGGAAAATGTCCTTTAGTCGAGCTTAAACATTACCCCTCAGGCAATTATTATTTAGTACTGTTAACAGAGCATTCAAGCGTGACCCACCCCGACCGCTAAAGGGTCTAGGGGACCGCTGTAAGCTCCCCTAGCGAGCCTCTGGAAGCTGAACGGTTTTAAGACAATTATGTTCAGTTTGCAACTGCTGGAGAGCATGGTTTTTTTTTTTACAGAATATTGTCTTAAATCGCAGTTGTTTTTTTTTAGTTGACATTATCAACACAGAACTTAATTGATCTCAAATCCAACACATGGGTAATTTTAAAATCATTGGTAGGTACGTTTAAGTTACTAAAGAATAATTATTTCAGGAAAACCACGTATTGATATGAAGTGCCTTTTGTCAAGAATCAATATGGCAAACAAATCTAAAATTCCTACTGTCTTATGAAATCCCTATTGAACTAGTCCAAATTGGTGGGCTAAATGAGAAAAAAAACTATTAGACTACTTGTTGCATAATCAAGAAATCGAGTAAACAAATAGACTTACGGACTGATTTTAAATATTAACTGAACAAAAAACGGCTTCGGCGTTTAGAAAAAAAAACATTAGAGCTCGTATCCCCATACTCACAGCCGTGAAGGCACACGAATAAAAACGGTTCACTCGAACGTAACGAACTTGATACCAGGGGGACAGGGACTGTTTTTGATCAATGGTTATGTCAGAAAGAAAGTCTGTTTCGTGTGAGTAGGTGTTAATTTTTATTTCTGATGCTTCCTATGGATTTAAGTTCATGTACTTCTCAACAAATACTCTGTTCAATATTACCGTCCCATTATTTGTATGTGTATTCTATTATTCTAAGTATTGTTTCTGTCTTATTCGGCACACACAAGTTCACCATGAACTTCGAGCTGGCGTAATAAACTACGTATTAACTTTAAAAAAAAAAAACTGGTGGGCAATAGTACCCACCAGTTAGTATGTTAAAAAGGCCCTGCAGTACCAATAAATCTGTGAAGTAACTCCATACACTTACTCAAACTTCTGTTTTTTTTTGTTAACTAGCTGGTAACCCCATCTAATGACTCGTTTAACCCATAAAGAAAGAAATCACAAGGTAAAGGGTAAATGAAGCAAGCAGTTTGCATTAAAGACTGGCCTTGTGAGGATACACAATACACTAATCTGAGAACGAAAGAAAAGACAACTGCCCCGACTGGGACTCGAACCTAGGACATCCCGTTTACTAGCCGGGCACTCTAACCATTGCGCTACCGGGGCGGGTACTGGCTACAGACTCCAGCCGAGCTAAGTAGCTGTTCAGTCTTTCTCGGTGGTGACCTAAAGATCACAAACAAACATACAAGGAGGGAAAGCAACTTTGCTTCTTGGCCTCCACACAAGAAGCAAAGTTGCCTTCCCTCCTTTTATGTTTGTTTGTAATCTTTAGGTCACCACTGACAAAGATTGAACAGCTACTTAGCTCGGCTGGAGCCTGTAGCCAGTACTCGCCCCGGTAGTGCAGTGGTTAGAGCGCCCGGCTAGTAAACGGGAAGTCCTGGGTACGAGTCCCAGTCGGGGCAGTAGTCTTTTCTTTCTTTCTCAGACTAGTGTATCCTCACAAGGCCAGTCTTTAATGCAGACTGCTTGCTTCGTTTATCGTTTAACCCGTTAAGATAACCCGTCTAAGGCCGGCGTGAACCCGTTGGAGGCTTCCATTACCCGAATTACAGAAGAGTCGCCGGCGAACTATTTCTAATCTGGTATTGTTGTTGCTGATGATGGTGATGATATCTCTGTCGCTTACGGTTTCTGCATCATTAAAAAAGACTAATGATGCGCCTGCGTGCGTGTACCTTTACTCCTCTTGAACCAAGGCACCTACAACGATGGGAGTAGGACCAAATGAAAGATAATCAAATTGAGCTTCGCGTAGGCTTATTTTTGTCACTGTAACTTGATTTTATGACCCTCAAATACGCGAAAAAACCTGCAAAAATTACGTCAAAGTTTTTTTGGCCCCTCATGACGTTTGTTCATGACGTCATAGTTTGTTCATGTAAAGTTTGTTGTACCTTAACCAGTTTTGACCTTCCAACTTTGCGTGATAAAACTATGACACCATATTTTGCATCAGTACCGAGTAACAGAAACACGAGATATCATAATATATGGACCTCAAAGTCAGTAGCAAATCAAAATTCACTTTGGTTTCGGGCCAGCCATTGTTGACACGTGTTATGAACTTGGAGATTGCAGTTCAAAGTAGAGCTGGGTCGTTATAAGAACGAACGGAGGAGTCCAACTCTAAACCCACATTAGGGAGGGAAGGTGGAACGCCAGTATGGTAAATGGGACTAGCCGTACATCTTTTCCCTCACCACCATTCTACCTGCCCACCCTAATGTGGGGTCACACTTGGTTTCTCCCGTTCGTTCTGATAGCGGTCCAGCTCTACGAATGTAGAAATAAACTTGCTAGCCAAAAAAAACGTATAGGGCGACGTATTTTGCACCATATTGCATGTAAAACTTAAAATTGGTTCTGCTTCAAGTGACTGATGCACGGACAAAGCCAGATCTGTACGGTTTAAAAGGGTGTCAAACATTTCGTTTTTGAAACACGGAAGTGCGTGGATTGAGCGAGTATTCTAAACATTTTCAGTGAGTTTCTCGCTTCTTAGTTTGAGTCGAAATAATCAGCACATAATTTCGTGATGCTCTTGGAACCAAAGAAATTACAGGAAGCATGGATCGACGTCAATGGAGTGAGCCAAGCGAACGATAGAACTAGTTATTAATATAGATGGCAGAAGTTGAATGAATATGCGACAGGGATTTATGGTTATATATTTCTGCGGGCATAACGAAAAAAAAAAGATTTAGTTTTGTTGCACATTCCTAGAGAACATGTTATGTGTAAGACCAGGCTCTTATAAACCCGTACATGTCCGTGGAAGCATTATAAACCCGCATGTCTGTGGGAGCATTCATGTTCTAGCTCTCGCACCGTATCCATTCTCTTGTTAGAATTCTGTCCGGGAGAGAAGATGATGGTCTCGTTTCCTGGCTCCAGGCCAATTGATTCGACATGACGAAAATCTTCTTTTACCAACAGTGTTAAGAGCTGTTTAAGTTCTGGGCAAAAATCGGCGTGATCCCAAGAGGCGAGACTGGCGATGCCTACCCCCAGTCGGCCTTGGTCTGAAAAAGCTAATTCCTTCCACACCTCAAGGTCGTTTCAACACAGCTGATTGCGTGTTACCGTGTGTCTGAACCCCTCTCAGCATGAGTGCTGTCTTTCACGCGTATTTATTAGCAAAATACTTACGCAGTGCAAATTTAAAAAAAAAAAAAGGATATACGTGAAAGTAATTAGGTCCACTCATTCGAAAACTGATCGCATGCGAGCGGACCCAGAACGATAGCTAGAACGTGGCGTAGTATTGTCATAAACACTCCAACGTACGGCCCAACGGTCCCTCCTTTATGCACTCCTGGTAGCACAATTACTAAAGGACTTTATCTCATTATTTGTTTATAGATTTCACACGCATAAACGTAGAGAAGTAGCATTAAAATATGCTTAGTCATCTTATTGTTTTAAATTCTATGATTATAACTATTATTGTCGTGGGTCAAAGAACTCAGTTTGCGGAACACGAAATCGGTTAACGCTCGCTGAAATCCTTTGAACCCAGTTTGGATGATTATAATTTGAAGAATTCCTTGATAATATTGTTTTGCTGCGATCATCAACCCGGGTTGCTGCTCCCTAAAACCACAAACAAACAAGCAAACAATCAATCAGTCTCACTTGTTATCAGCAACATTGCGATTACGAACGCTATATAAATTGTTAACTGTAAAACAGAACCACACAACTCAGCTCACGATTTCTACTCACGATTCAGCCATGGCGTCGTTCCTGAAGCTGACAATATTTGTTCTTGTTGTAATTGCTGTTCAAGTCAACTGCAGTTCCCTCAGGAATCACGATAACCACCACCTCGGCGAAGATGCCTGTCTCGACGAATGCTTACTCCGAGATAACAAGTTCTTCTCTTGTAACACTGCTAATGGTTGGGCTTACTGCTTACCAAACGATTACCTCGCTAATTATGGCCCTCCCAATGGAACAGTACCACTCGATGAACTCATGAAACATCCAGACTTTTCCCATCTCAAACTGAATTCCTACTCACAATGTCCCGAGTATTACTCTCGGTACGGTTACCACTGCACGTCAGGCTGCGTCCAATACGGCACTTACTACTATTGTTACTACAATCCTGCTGGTAACTGGGATTACTGCTCCGTCACCAAAGATCACACGTATACTGATGTACCGTGCAAAAGTGGTAGTGATTGCAATTGGCATGGTGAAAAATACTGCTGGTGCTGGACCACGAGTGCATTGTGGGATTACTGTGGACTGATTGAAACGAATTGCTGAACTAGGCTATTAATTGGCTAAAAGAGACCTCTTAATTAAGACCAGCTTACCGACTGTTCACATCAAGACTGTGCCAGCGTATGAAATATTACAACATCTTATTTAACGAATTTTTGGATGCACCCATCTTTATAAAGAATATTCTAAAATGTCAGACTTTCACGTGATGATGGCTCAGTCGGCAAATCACAAATCTAAGAAAGGTCGACTCGAGGCAAGGTAGGATTTTTATTGCAATGTATTGATCGCAAATGAAAAGGCCGGGCGAGCTCCTGCGATTTCATCAAACGCTACATTATATTGAAACATTTATTGTTGAATCAGTGTTATGGTTGAATCATCTGTTGAATCAGTTATTGTTGAATCAATTTTCGTTGAATGAGTTTTTGTTTAATCAGTTTTTGTTGTGGTTTTAAAACTTTTTACTCATGACGGTGACGATAAAACTACAAAGACATCAAATGGGACACCATTTAATTGGCGATGTCTTTGTGGTTTTATCGTCACCGTCACGAGTGAAAAGCTTTAAACCATAACCCTTCAACCACAAAATAATTCAGCCCTCAGTTTTTGTTGATTCAGTTATTGTTGAATTAATTACAGAGTTCTTTACTCTTGTTCTTCATGTACACTCAATAAGACTTAATTTTGTAAAATGCAATTTTGTTCATCAATAATGTATGTACAACCTACGGTGATGTGATTGCGAATATTATAGTTATTTTTAATCGTACGAATTTTAAGAATAGTCTTATATTCAAATGTATGTTGTGTAAGAGCAGCGCACAATAAATAAAAAACAATGTGTAATACCGGGAAAAAATGTAGTAGTTACTTTATTCATTAATAGCGCTACATCCATGAAACTTTCTTCGGTGGGGGGGGGGGGGGGGCGGAGAAGGAAACACACAAATTTGAATTCAAAATGCGGGCTGAGAATTCGTAGCTAAAAGACCAAGGGAAGAGAAGGTGCTTTAGTGACCCGGACCCTGAAAGACATCTCAAAAGACATGGAGCACTACGCATAAAACGAAGTTATAAAGGCACCTAATATATATTTCGAAGATTAGTGGCGTGAACAGGAGGGGCGGGGCAGTACCCCTTTCCTTTTCGCAAAATGCTCTTTTTGTAATAAATAAAAAAAAACACCAGTGGCCTTTTTTTTCCGGACATTTGTTGGTTGCGGTGTCTCAGAAAGTATCTAATGTCCTAAAAAGCGCAAATAAGTCTAAGAAAGAGCCTAGAAAATGGTAAATAGAGTGAGAGCCAAAAAAACAAAAGTTCCTAGGAAGATGTCCGTTGTCCCCTTTAACGAAAAGTTACCCCTACTGTCGCGAGAGTTTCGGACGCTACTCACGAGGATTCAATTGTTGATTTTATTTTAAAAAGTAAAACTGTTAACAAAAAGAAAAAGACAAGACTCAACACAACAGAAACTCTTCAACAGGGAGCCGCCATATTGGAAACGTGGATGTGGGTCAAATCCGCTTTTTGAAAATGGCGACTCCCTGGTGAAGAGTTCCTGTAGTGTTGTGTCCTGTCTTTTTTTTTTAACAGTTTTACCTTTGAAAATGAAGACAAGTATTTAATCTTCGAAATATTAGGTAACTTTTTTAACTTCGTCTAATTAGTAGCTATGCGTTTTTATCTGATTCTAAACCGTATTAAAAAAAAACTTGTAAACAACTCATTTCAGCAATTTTAATCCATTTTAAATATTTAAAAAGCCAATTTAAATATTTCAAATGCATATTTCAATATTTAATTGTATTTCGTTCCTTTTTCCTGGGTGCGCAACTGCACTCATCACTCTAACGGTGGGGATTTCCAGTTGAGGTCTACAGTTATTCTTGGGCGTAAGTTTGGTATCACGAATATCCGGCGATTTCCAATGCGAACAAAGTTGAGGGCTAAGGAATGTAAAGCCCCTAAGCTGCAGCCTAACTTAGTTCGGAGCAGTTAGTCCCAAGCCGAAAAAATCGGTGATTTCCAATCAGGTTTAGCGATAATCCTCGGGTTAATGAGCATGTTAGGCCTGGGACTAAGGATAAAATTTAGACCCAGGCACACCATGGTCTAAGTTGAGGTTTAAGCACCTCTTTCGAACGCGATGCTTCACTGCACGACCTGAGTGTTGGTATGAAGTGTGATTTCAGGGGTACATTTCCCCACCAGCTCAACTCAAGTGTCACTCTGGTTAAAGGTTGTCGTCAGGTCAGTAGGAGATGATAATTTCCCCTTTCTCCAATAGGGACATAACATTTTCAGTTCGTAAATGTGAATTGGTTTAGGTTTACATTGACATGTTTTAACAGATTAATATAACTAATTTGTACCGGGGGCCATAGCAACCCCGAGGATGGGGGTGGGGGGGGGGGGGGGGGTGACCTCCCCCCCCCCCCCCCCCGGCCAAGAAGAAGTACAATACAGTTGGCAAATTCGAGTTGTCGAGTTGCCAAGCTTGGATTAAATATCACTGCCAAGTCCCGTTTCCATGAATACTGGTTAATCATTATCATCCTTCGGTCAGTTTGAAAGTAACGTTTTTCAGATGTTTTTTTTTATTAGTTTTCGTAACGTTTAGCGTGCGAGTAACTGAAACGCTGCCCTTGACCGTTTTTAATCGCTTTCCTGCAGCTCTCCTCCATCCACCCGACTGGAAAGAAGTATAGTCTGGTTTCCAAATGGCATTTTTAACCTAAACCTGGAAGTAAGGTCCGCCCAAAGTTTTATGGTGTTTTATGTGTCTTCAAGACATACTTAATGAAATTCTGCAGGGTGCCACTTTGTCACCCTTGGGCAAATTTAAATATCAAGATGGCGGCCAAGATGGCTGAAAAATAATATATCTGCCATATCTTTGCATATAGAACAGACAGAATAATCATATTGGCATCTAACTGCTACCAGACTAGTATGCGAACTCAGAGCTAGACTGTCCCTAGCGGGAAAAAGAGCTGTTTTGTTTGCCTGTTAGCCCATCACCACCATGGCTTAAAATATCATAGATAATGTAGAAACTAAAAATAAAATATGCTTTGAACTGTGTCTCAGCCAAGTTTAAAGTCTTGATAAGAATTAACTTCGCGAAAATCATACACAGTTGGCAAATCACAGTTGTGATTTTATTTGTGATGGAGAGATTTTTATTATCTGCGGTACGTGCGGGGAAGACAGTGAACGGAGAGTTAGGCCAGACCAACGGTCAGTAGGAGATCGACGTCGTACCATCTTCTACGATACTATACAGACGCCATTTAATAACTTTCATCCACACCAGAGTACCCCAGCTGAGTGTTCACCGAACCCTAAATTGATTTTTAACAGGCAGGAGGGTGCCTGTGATCCGCCAGTTCTACATGACCTGTCTGCAAAACTCCTCAATAGGCTAGAAGACTTCAGTCTTGAGAAGGATATTGACTTAGGGGAGATTAGTGCGAAAATGACCGCGATTACTCCCCAAATTACTGATGCCCTGGAGGTTAGATTTGACGTCTTTAAGGGTCTGTTCGAACAGTGGACTACCAGTTTCTTTCTCAAACAGCAACAAGTCCTGGAAGAACATGGAGCAGGTCTCTTTTCCAGAGTTAAGGCTAAGATGGAGGAAATCAGGGACGAACTGCGCAAGAGCTTGGAGGAAATTTCTGTCACCAACCTTGTTAAGAATAAGAACGAGTGCCTTGGTGGGTCAGTTGATCTGGATCCACTCGGAGGAACCACCGTTTCGGTAAAGATGAAATCATCGGAAAACGGCAACCTTGAAATCATATCTGCACACCTTGATAAGCTTGATACCCATAGTCAGGGAAATGAAGTTAACCGGCTGACAAGCACAAACCCTATCCATCAAAATGTAACGGTTAGGAGGGGAAAGGATCGCAACAGAAAAAAAGGGCTAAAAAATGTTAATGTTATACCAACAAGCTCAAGGGACGAGGACAACGCAACGAGTGATGGTGTGGATTCTCACGAAGCACTGCAGCATGTAGATGCGCTATGTAGGGCCTATAATAATAATCGGGATGCGGCACAGTCCCATCGAATTAACAGAGAAATTGAACCCTCGCGGAACGGAAGTGCAAGATTGGACGAGCTCCAGAAGTTGGCACCCAAGTGGACAAGTCTGACAACTATAGTGGGGGATTCACACGTTAGATACTTGCGTGGTGGTGTACACCCTAAATCCCGAACCTGGACATACCCAGGACTTAAAGCAAAAGAACTGTCATCAAAGCTCCAGTACATACTTGAGGATGGTGAGCCATCGGGAACTTTCATAATCTTTGCTGGATCCAGCGACATTGCTGAAGAATCTCCAAACCGGATCGTTCTCCACATCCACGATTTCATAGCTTCTATTCGTGCGAGATTTCCAAGTGCTAAAATTACCATCATTGGTCTGTTGCCGAAGATAAGGAAAGCCGACATTGACTTGGATAAGAAGATAGCACATACAAATTCGCTGTTACGTCAGATGTGTGTTAATATGGAGTTCTCCTTTGTCACTATAGACAGGGATATATGGGAAGATCATACTCTTTTGGCCCGAGACTCAACACATCTCACCGCTAACGGAAAGTTAGCGCTGCAACTCGAGCTAGTGAAAATTCATGTCCCCTTGGAAAACCACCATGCATAATTGGGGATATCCCCAACCGTGGCCTTGTAGCACTACCTTCCCAGTGTAATCTCGTGTGTATTTCACTGAATGCACGTAGTGTTGTTCGTAACATTGGTTGTTTTAGGGAACGTGTGAAACGTAACTGTTATGACATTATTTTTGTGGTTGAATCATGGCTCAATAGTAGTTTTACAGATGCAATGCTTGTTGATACACAGTCCTATACAGTGTTGCGTCGTGATCGGGGTAGCCGTGGTGGAGGGCTGCTGGTGGTTCATAGAGTGGGGATACCACTGGCAGTTGTTGAATCTTCCGCAAAGGCGGAAGGCATTACTCTCACCTTGCCATCCTGTAAATTAACCTTCATTTTGGGCTACCTGCCAAATAGTTACGTGAATTCTGATATCCTTAACTTGTGTGAATTTATTGTCAACTCCTTTAACCCAGGGCATTCCAACATAATTTTGGGCGACTTCAACTTGTCAACAGTTAAGTGGGACCGCAACAGAGCCGACGAATGCCATCATCAGTATTTTCTTGACTTAATTGCTCCACTTGGCATGAGGCAAATTGTGAATAAACCCACTAGAGGACAGAACATCTTAGATCTAGTGTTTACTCATGATGAGAGATTAGTCTTTGATCTTGAAGTGGAGACCCATCTCGGAAATAGTGACCATCTTGCGGTGTGTTTTTCATTAAATTTGTCGAATACTGTGATGGGGCCATCTGATTGCCCATCCCTCGTTGTACCGAACGGGAAAATCGACTTCCCCAAACTTAGAAGTTCTCTTGCATAATCATGTTGATTGGGATGCACTAATTTTTGATACACATCCGCATATTAAACAGATGTGGATATGTTTCCATCAGATTTTGTCCGGACACGTTGAAGAGTGTCGAAAGGTGCCACGACTCTTTAAACATGGTTATAGAGACATACCGCATCATATTGCCAAGCAGTGCCGATTGAAACTTAAACTTTGGCATAAATATAAGTCATATCAGTGCCCGGACACATTGCATGCATATAATAAGGCACGTAAAAATTATTCAGAAGCTATAGAAACGTGGTACAAGGAGCAAGAAGTCGAAACGATTCGTGAGGGTAACTTCTCATCACTCTTTAAACTTTATCGTAAACTGAATTCTTCATCACGAGCGTTACCACCTTTTAAAGTTGGGAACTCATTTATTACTGAGAACCAGGCCAAAGCAAAAATACTTAGTGATTCTTTTGTGTCAAATATTGTTGTTGATGATGGCAACTGTGCAATTCCAGAAAGACAGCTATCTCAACAGTCCAATTATCAAACCATTAACAGACTTAAACCAAGTAAGTCCTGCGGACCAGACGGTTTTGCAGCATATCTTTACAAGGAGATTGCTCGGGTCATTAGCTACCCACTTTCAAAACTCTTTACGTGTTCGTACACCCAGGGTGTGCTTCCAAGTACCTGGAGTACTGCACATGTTGTACCCGTTTTTAAAAAGGGTTCTCCATCAGATTCACTTAATTACAGGCCGATTCCTTTGACGTGTGTGGCTTGTAAAATTATGGAATCCATTATTAGAGACAATTTAATTCACTTTTTCAGTGTTAACTCCATAATTACACAGGACCAGTTTGGCTTTCTGCCACACAGATCGGCTACTCATCAGTTACTGGCAGTCCTTGACCGTTGGACCTCTGCACTCGATGAGGGAATTCCAACGGATGTTGTACACTTTGATTTTAAAAAGGCTTTCGAGTCTGTTGTCCATCGCAAATTGCTTCTCAAGATTGATGGCTGCGGCATTGTGGGTGAATTAAAATCCTGGCTAAGTGCATTCTTGGCAAACCGCACCCAGCGGGCAATCGTTGCAAATACACCATCGTCTTGGGTGCCTGTTCCATGTGGAGTACCCCAGGGCTCCGTCCTGGGACCACTGCTTTTTATAATCTATTTAAATGATTTGAAATTTTCATCTGAAAGTACCTATGGCTTCAAATTCGCAGACGACCTGAAACTTGGAGCAGGAAATTTCACCAAGTACAACTCACCAGACTTGGAGTCTCAGGTGCTAAATGTGGTCGAATGGTCAAAGGTGTGGCAACTACCACTTTCAATCCAGAAGTGCCACTCCTTCCATGTGGGCAACCAATTAACTTGTCGTAATTATTTTTTGGAACAGTCACAGTTACCAGTTTTTTCCGAGGTCCGCGACCTGGGAGTTTGGTTCTCCAGTAATCTGAAATCTTCGCTTCACTGCAAAAAGGTCTGTGCATCTGCATACCGCCGTTGTGATTTGGTTAATAGATGCTTCAGGTCCGGGAATCATATGACGAAAGTTTGGGCCTTTAAGGTCTTTGTGCGTCCCCTCCTCGAGTATGCAACGCCGGTGTGGTCCCCATATTTGGCACGGGACATTGACCTCCTGGAGCGCGTTCAACGAAGGTTAACAAAAGGCTTAGCTGGCTTTCGTGAGGTTTGCTATGGGGAGCGCCTTGCAAGGTTTGGTCTGGAACTCCTTGAACTTCGCAGAATGAGATTTGATCTCATCTTAACATTTAAGATTCTCCATGGGTTTATCTCTGTTGATTTGCCGTTCTTTGACTGCGCACCTTACCCAAATCGCACTCGGGGTCATAATTGGAAACTCGCTGTCCCTCTTTGTCATCTTGAATGTCGTCGAAATTTTTTTTCGGTCCGAGTCGTCCCAATTTGGA
>JAHWFP010260664.1:0-10329 GCA_023313725.1 Lithobius niger
CTATTTTGAGAGGTGCGTAAATGTATGGCATCTGCTGTAGAATGTGAATGCAGTAGATTGACTCTCAATGTATTCGCAGCCAGCATGCTATATTTCAAATCCATAACACTAAAGGGGTTAATGCTGACTTGCACTGATAATTAACCACATACGGTATTCTCAGATAATATTATTGTCTTTCTACCTCCATCTTGTTTTGGTATTCCCCTCACAAATACACCCAAGCTTATCTTTTAAGTTGGGATAATTTTCCTCATTCACTTGTTGCGTTATTAAGCTATGAAAACAGGTTGCTCAATCTCTCGGAGGTTTTCGGAATGCAACTCTGTGATTATCGAAAAATTAACGATATTAAAGCTTTCTCTTGTGGTACTACTTCAGATTATATTGTTATTCGTTGTTTATCGGATAATTCTGAAACAGTTTTTAAAGAAAAACTTGCTTTGATGGTGAATTAATGTTGCATTAGGGACGAGTTTGGGTGGTGGTGTGAATGACACTCGTAGCGTGCGGCATTTGTTTGCGTTTTGGGTCAGGCACATGCGCAGTAACGGCACTTTTCCCTTGCAGCGGTTACAGGCAGTCGCTTTGTTGCTTGGCTACATCGTGCTTCATCGTACCGTTTTTGTTTTTGCCTTTCTTTGGCCTTTCTTTATTTCTGAATAAATCTTTTGGCCCATTACTCCTGTGTATTGTCATTCACACCAACACGTAAATTGTGTCTACAACAATAAGTTTGTCTAAGCAGGCCAGCAAAACAACAGTTGTTACAAGTATTGTCACTGAAACTTTAACCAGCATGGAAGGACAGTTCACAAATCAAACATACAGCGGTTGTGTGGATCGTTTGTGGACTCTCATTGAAAGATGCTCTGCAAAAATGCCGGTGAGAAATTGCTTTCGTAAATGGTTTCATTTGCAATAAGACTCGATTTTTAATCTTCGTTTACATTTATTTTCAGGAGAATTCGGTTCTTCGTTTGATCAAATACAAAGCCCAGTCGGTCACTCCCTTAAGAGCTGGCTGGCTCAACCATCTTCATCAACTGGTGGATAAATTCTACAGGTAAGAAATGTTGATAAGTTTGCAACTCGAGCTGCTTTTTACTGAATGCCAGGACTTTGTGGATGCGAGCTGACGTGGTAGTAAAATCTTAATTAAAAATCAAACCTAGTCGTCTTGGCTGAACGGTGGCAAAACTTGTAAGGGGAGAACTAACCCATTCAGTAATTACCTGTACTGAGTTGCGCAAAGGTAGATGTTTATCGCCGCTAGTCATTGGCTCATGTTTTCAATCGGTCGTTGCGTAGCAGTTTAGTTTAACGCAGTCCGGTGGTATTTCCCAACGAATGGGGCTCACATGAAGCTAGCGATAGGCGTGATTAAGTAGTGGCTGTGCAAGCTAAACTAAATCCGTATCACTGCTAACGAAGCACATGTTCATTAACGGCGACGACGTGTTGAAGAAGAGAGGGACAATAGTCAAGAGCGCAGCATTGTTCGCATGTGACTGCACTGTCTCGGTCAATCTTCTTAGCCTGAGCATGAACACAAAAGAATCGTGCCCTTTTCCCCAATGTTACTCGGCCTAGTTGCAAGAAGAATTTTATGTGGTCAAGTGCCTGCCAGTCTCATTCAGCAGCTGCAGGAACTTTTCTGGCCTATTTTAGACAAAATCTCTGCTCCATTCAGTGATAATGGTTTCTCAATTCAATTCCCCGGTATTCCCCCCTCCCCTTGGTAGCCTTCTTCAAATGACATGAAGATCCGAACATTTATTTAAAATAAAAACAAAATATCTTGACTTTATGGAAGTAAGCCTATTAACACTGAATTCTTCAACCATGATTTACACTTGTTGAATAGTGTCTGCAACCGTTCGTCTTCTTAAGGGAATGTGTTAGAAAACTGTTTTCTTACATCAAGAGTTTTGGTCACATTGCGTTGCAGTTTTCCGATATGTTTCCTGTAACGATAAGAAGACGAACAGTTGTAGACACTTTTCCCAACAAATGCAAATTGTGGTTCGTTAAAAATTTGAACAAGCATCGTGTGTTTGTGAGCGACTTGGAATTTTTCTTCAATTCTTATTTTTGTCGTTCCATTTTTTCTAGCATAGTACTTGATAGGTTTTAAGAGCGCTGAATGTCCAGATTGTTGGCCAGCTAACCATACTAATTATTTACAGACAGGAGACTCGAACAAAAGTACGTGTTCACACCTTAGAAGTTCTTACTGTTGCGTTGAAGGATAATCAGCGTGCTTATGAGGTAAGTTACACAACTTTCAGGTTTAAAGCTTTGCCCTTTTTTACGCTATATATTGTATGAATAATTCTGACTGGCTTAAAGAAGCTTTAGTAAATTTCAGTTCACTTGAAAGAAATGTATTCTCAAGTCTTGTCTTGCTAGGAGGACATGATGGACAAAATTGTGCTTCCTTTTCTGAGACACGTCGACACAGAGCCCGACATGATTGTTGCGACAGCTGTAACTGAGTTGTTAGTCACCCTAACGGCTGCATGCCAGTCAAAGCGCTGTCTCGATCTGCTGGACATTCTGCAGCGCGTCATGGCTCGAACTCTTGATCAAGCTGGCCACAATGATGATGATCCTGTCCTCTTTTTGGAAGATAGAGAGTTGTCAGCAGTCCGAGCTGCTGTCGTTGGTCTTGGACAAATATTTCAGGTTAGTTTCTCATTTGCATTATTTCCTAATAGATTATAAATATAAAGGTAACGATGCCTTAACACACAATACACATATTCGACAAAATGAGCATGGAATTTCGGTATTTATTACTACCTTGAGTACCTTCATTAGACAGTAGCAGTAAATCGGCGTTACGTGATGGACTTATAGCTAGACTAAATCCAACCCTCCAGCCCTGCATGGAACTGAAACATGTTATACGTGATCGCTGTCTGCTTTGACCAACTGGAGAAAGAAAATTAAAAAGCTTAGAAGTTATAAACCATTCCACTAATTGTACACTGCTGATGCTTACGACAAGTGACCCATCCTACCTGAGCATGGACACCACATCCAAACTGGTAAGGCTCTAAAAGTTAATAAAGTGGTTATCGGGAGCGCCCGCATGTTTTTTTCTTAGCACGTGTTATGTTTTTAAGCTTGGGTCAAAAAAAATTCCGATCACGCGTTCACAATTTAATCAAACTTTTCCTGGAGCCGCTGACCATGCCAGCTTGAGCTCCGTTCGCATGATCGCCGTTTGTGTTGATGTTCCAGGTATGCTTGACATTTTCTTGGACGAGAATTGTGACAGTTTGCTTTATATCAAGTAAACGAATCCGCTATATTGGAGAGTTTTCAGGTTATCATTAATGGACGTAACTATTGTGGTGATCGGTTTCGTATGCTACACGATAAGCTAGCGTCACCATCACTAAAGTTGTAAAGACTGAGAATAATGAACGCCTGTCGTTGCCCTTAGACACAACGGTTTCGGCTGCTGCAAAAATAGAAAAAAGGTTTCGTTTTAGAATACAAAAAGTGTGGAACGGCGTTTACGCACATGTATAATTTTATGAATCACGTACTAATTGAATAAAGAATCCGATTGAATGTGGCGGGTGTGGAAAGACTTTTGTGAACAAGTTTTATTTCCGCACTACAGCTGTACAGTACCACTACAGTTCTTGTAGAACAGTGCACCCGGAGGGAGCAGGAGAAAGTTTTAAAGGATCCAAAAAAATGGTATTTTTAGTCTGAAAATGAGCAGTGATAGCGTAAAATAGTGATTTTAGCATAATTACTGAAGGTAAGTATTTTAGGTTAGTAAAAACTAATTTTACCTGTGAAAATTCTTGTTTTATTTAATGTAACATGCAGTTATACGACGCGGAAATAAATCGTTTAAATGGGTTGAATGTGGATAGGCATTTCACAGAAGAGTGGTTTATCGCTGCATGCAATTCTGCAGAGTGGTTAGAAGTCATTTAAACGTGTCGAGTGTGGACAGGCTTTTGCTCGCAAGCGTTATTTAAGGATGCGTGCACTTGTACACAGCTAGAAGAAACCGTTTGAATGTGTTGACTGCAGAAAGGCTTTGATGGTACAATATACTTAAACTTGATACAGTGCTCTTGTAGACATTGGAAAGGAAACGTTTTAATGTGATGATTGCAGAAAGGCATTTGACAAGAAAGTGATTTACTGATGCATGCAATTATACACAGTGGTTAGAAGCCATTAATCTGTGGCCAGTTTGGACAGACTTTTACTCACATGCGTTATTTAACGACGCATGCACTTGCACACAGCTGGAAGAAACTGTTTGAATGTGTCCAATGCAGAAAGGACAGATACCTACGTGCGATTGCAGTAATGAACAAGTGATAGTGTGTGGGACTTCAGAGCTGAACGCCAAACACTTCTGAACCCAGGCTCGGACTGGCCATGGCACAAGCGTCCTTTGGTTGCCTCTTCTTTGGGTGCTTTGTTTTTTTTTTTACTAAGGCTGCACCGATACCGATACTGGATCGGATCGGCTGTCGATATTAATGGTTAATTATTGGACTTTTGCAAAAAACTATTCCTTTTATGAAAAATTGGGGATACAATTTTGGGTATTGGCAAAATTTTGAGAACTGGCTCAGTATCGGATCGGTAAAGTTGGTATCGGTGCAGCCTTATTTTTTACCCCTCTTGGGAATAAAAATGAATACTTTTCTGCTGGTGACCTTTTCTTTCAGGCACATATCCCTTCTCTGCCTTTCTCCCTCCCTTTACTCGTATTTTGTTAAACTCCTCCCCACCCTCTACCCCAAAAAACGTATTCCTTGAAATATATGTTGAAGCATGCACTTCGAAGCCAGAAGTGCACTATAATATCAAAGTAAGCATAGTTTCCTGGTGCTCTTCCCTGAACAATGCTTTGGGATGCTGAGGTTGGAGGTGCCATTACTTAATCAAAACGCGTGGTGCCCCTCCCCCCCATCATTTCTCTACGATGGCACCAGTGCCCTTTCCTATCCAGTGCGATCCTGTCAGAATTGAACAAAAATGTACCAAATCCATCAACCTGTAAAATAAAATAACAAGTTGGTTCACAAAGATTCATATTTACCAAAGTACAAGTTTCTCAACAAACGCAGTTATGTTCACATGGAGTTGTAAGTGAATAGATGTGGAAATTGAGTTTGAGCATGTTCTTTGTATTGTCCATCATAACTTCTAAATGGTTAGGAACTTGTGGTCTACACCTTCAGAAAGCTGTCCAAAATACCTTCAAAATGGTGTATTTTTAACATCAAAATCCGTCAACTAGAAGTGAAATGTTCGGTTTGGTAATTTTCCTTTGAAACTCCGAACCGAACCAAACTGAACCAAACACTCAGTTAGGTCAAGTTTGGTTCAGTTTGATCGGTTCATCCTTAATAACACATCCCTGTTATTTTGTTGATGATCATAAGTAGGGACCCATACTTTCCACTATATTTTTAAGCACAATTTTGCGATAACATTTGTTGTGAGCATTTTTAAAATGAGCGATGGAAAAGGGTAATTTTGCGAAACAACATATTGCGAGATTTGCTGAATTTTGCCACAAAAAAATATTTCACAAAATTGTTAACAGAAAGTAGCCTAAAATAGACCTCGTAAGTGGTGTACAAATGAATAAGAAACCAGATAGTTACGCACATTTTCAGAATCAAAATACTACCAGTATTCTTGCAAATTTTCAACAGACCGACGATGTCTGTCTTCACCAGGCCTAACCTACACAAATCAAATTTTCATCAACTACATTGTCACCGTGGAGATCAGCATTTGAAATCTGCGCTCGTGCCTGGCATGGCCTTCTATATTTATCATGCTTGTTCATCCACTGCTTCGTGAGTCGCTTGGAAAATTAATCTCTAAGGAGGAAACGAATTCCCGGATTGGATGGGCCTTGAGTGTTCATCAAAACGGCGTCATTTTTAAGATGTTGCTGGATTGCAAGGGATTCCAGTCCCCTCGAGTGCCTATCATACGGGACATTTGATTTTAGAAGTGTGGTAGTTCTTCTCCAGCCAATCTTGTGCTTTGTTATCATGTGATGGGTAGCGATGCTGTTCCTATACATTTCATTCCTCGTGTCATCCATATACTGTCCTACCCTCGTTCGGACGCCCTTCCGAACGAAGCCATTACAGAATTTTTGTAATTAATAAGGTTTTAAAAATCTTAATACCTCTTTCCACTTCAAAACAGCTGCTATTAACAAACAGAAGGGCTTATTTTACTGCAAACTTAATACAATTTTGGTGAAAAGTAATTCATAATTTATTTATTTGGGCAAAAAGGCAAATGCAAATTTTGCAATCGCAAATTTTCATATTTGGCTTCAGCAAATGGCGTACACCTACCCAATTGAAAAATGATGTCAAAATTCGTATTAGTAAACAAGTTTAAAATTTTGCGATTTCGCAAAATCGTAGAAAGTACGGGTCCCTAATCATAACCTTTCATCACAAACTTTTCAGAACTGTTAATGATTAGCTAACTTTGTACTTTTTGCCATTTGAGGTTAAATTGCGTTGTCTGCCATCATGTCATGCTTTAAGAGCATTCCAGCTGTTAGTTTCACATCTGCAGTCTCATTACGATGGATCAGTTATTATTCAAGACTGCCATCTTCGTGTCAAGGTTAGTGTCGTCCTTTATATACTGATATCATATATTTAATGTTGTGTTTGGTTTGATCGTGACAAAATGTTACCTTCTTTTTGCTTGTCTACCTAGGTTCTAGAAACACTGATGAAAATCCGGTGCAATGCAATCAATCAAATTGGCTTTGCGGCCAGTGATGGGAAGGCCTTTTTCAGTCCGTATCTGACGTGCCCATCAGGGTAAATATCATCACATTGTTGCTTTCGATGCTACCCATAGATCGTGTCTCTAATTATTAGTTAATTTGGTGTTATTAGCACTAGTAAGGCTTCCTTTGGAACGCCAAGCCCACCAGTTTCCTCACCGACACCTTTTAGTACAACTCCTTGTACTACCTCTATGCTGTCGTACGGGGCTGCTCTTTCTGCCATCACAACTTGTTTGCGACAGGTAAGACTCGTCGGTATAAATGTTGGTTTCTTAGCGACTTTACAATAGTGGTTTGGTTTGGTTTATGATGGATTCCTTCACATACGTAGTGTTTAGTAATTACACAATTAAACCTGTATAATGTGAACTCGAGCCTCTAAAGAGCGATCTAGTTTCTGTGGGAGTACTTACTAAACTTAACAAAATTTATTTACATTTTTTGTTTATTTATTGAAAGAATAATGGATTTATTTAATACTTGTATAATGTTAAAAAATGTGATTTGAATGTAAGCTAATCCATTTCTCTGTTAAAAAATGTGATTTGAATGTAAGCTCTGGACCTACAATCAAGTCATTTTAGCATTCAGTGTTGTATAGAAAAATGCATTATTTCGTTTAAGAGACAGTGGGGATTTATGGTATTAGTTGTCAGCAAAATGGCAGAAATATTTTTTTATGGTATGAAACCCGACAAAATTACGATCTGGAGTTAATTAACCGATGTTTTTTTGCAATAAGAGGTTGATTTTTTATTGGGCCAATCAAATATTGTTTCACTTAACCGAGCTTGAGTTAGTGTTTTACATAGTTTGTACACGGCCTTGACTCAAGACAGTGGTAAGTAGTTTTGCCAGACTGATTGACTGGCTGTTGCTGTATTCCTCCTTGTTTATTGGTGAGGGAGGACATATTGTTTATCTTGTGTATGACGGTTTAGCTTCCTAACTAAAGAGTACAGTGGTCCCAACGAGGACATTTGGCGAAATACTGGAATTAAAAGCTAATTTTGAGTCGACTTTGCGAAGTGCCTTGAAATTGGTTGTAACTGGCCATGAAAAGCCTTGAAAATGGTTTCATCTGTTCTGTACAAACCCTGGTTTTAGTGTACTATCTGGTAATAATGATTAGCCTAGTGATTAGAAAAATAAAATGCCCAAGTCATAGAGGGGAAAAAGTTCAAAAATTATTACTCGCTTCTTGGACTTTGGTCAAATTCCTGGTGTAGCGTATTATTATATGCATACAAACTTACTGTGTTTCTATTTTTAGGATAAAGATTGGCCAGTAATTCACCTTGTTTTAACCAGCTTGCCTGCCTTGATGCACAACCGGTCATTACTCTTGGGTCCAGATGGGTCTGTGGCCAATTTATGCTCAGGATTGTGTGCAATGGTGAGTTCCTGTATACTTATGGTGGGAAAAAGACAAAAAAAGAAAAATTGGGCTAACATAGCCTTTAACCTGTACTAAATACCAAATGTTCCAGTCGAAAGTTCGACTAATGCAACAGTTTCTGTATTTTGGCTGCTTCTCATAGTATATCACCGACAATGACACACCACCGAAAGAATTCCAGTTTCTTCTAAACTATCAAATTATCGATAGTTATTACTAATTCTCCTTTCACACACCGACGATCGTTTTTATTTGAATCTTCCTCCACAGTATCCATCTCGCAGTGGATCTTAAATCATTCATCCTGGCCACTGCTGCTCTCACTCAGTCTTTGAGTTTGACTCTTCAATTGTTGGTGCAGGAAGAAATCTTAGCTATTGCATCTTTAGTTTGTGACTTGGTGACTTAAATCGTGACTTAAACTTATTTGTTGTAAATGTAACACAGTGTCGTCAGATTCTACTCGGGTGAACAAGTTCTCGTGTAGACTCCTCAATTTCATCGAACTGGAGTTTTTTGTGTGGATGCAAGCAGTGAGCTGAGTTAGAGTACAAATTGCTCACTCGGCTCGGCTTTTTCTATTATCGCACATCAATATGGTATACCGCAATTTCACGTGTATAACCCGCCTCACAGATTACCCGCACCACTAAAAAATAAGGTAGTTGTGTAAAAAAACTCACATAACCCACACCCTCTTATAACCAGCGGGTAATCTACAAGGTTTAACGAAGTTTGAACAAGCTCACTAGTGCGTACCGTAATACCAGACTGTTGACCTTCCAACACATTATCATGTATTCCAAGGTAAAATAAAAGCTATTTTGTCTTTTTGTACTGTATACCTTTATACTGAATACCTTTTAGCATATTTAATGATTGGTACCGTAAATAACCAGCAGTGCACGACCGTTCGCATGCTAAAGCAGATTATCGGTTAGGAGCTCCAAGCGCTCTTCTCTTTGTGCTGGAACAGGAAATTGAGCCGTCGCTGAGCAAGCGATCAACCACGCGATGCTCGAACACACAACGAAATTGGCTGCTATTATTAGTCAGTTGGATTTAAATTTTGATATTAACAATTAAAACATTTTGAAACAAAGAATTGCAAGTTTTCATGAATTATTACGAGAGATGCATGGTGAAAAGTGGGAAAATTATGATTTTCAACTCGATTTTCACATGATTCGTATCACTGCAGCGCGAGTAGGTGAACGTTTGGCCTCTTAAGAAATGGGCCTTTTTTTTTGTTTTAGCATGTAAAAAAAACTTATAACCCGCAGGTCCAATTTTTTAAGAAATACCCGTATACGCGTCAAATTACGGTAGATGAAATGGCTCAACTGTACTAGACGTCTTAGAAGAAGAAAAAAATTAAGTAAATGACAGTTTGTCAAGCTTGGTTTGATAACTACGTTTTTAGCTCTTGTAGTAAGGGGGAACGGTTAGCTAAAGCAATGCTGCAGTTCAGTACTTACAACCCGTTCAGTTTTTAAGATGATGATCACTATTAAGTCTATTGCCAATGTTACGTCTTTCCTTAATTAGATGTGTCAGTTAGCTAGCTGTGGAGGAAAAGAAATTTGCAGTGCAACCAGAATATTGGCTCATTTTCCTGTGAAATTATTGAATTTTATGTCATGCCATGTTTTGATGGTTGTTTTAGTTGGACCGCAGTACTGGACTGCCCGATTGTTTGCACAGCGCTCCGCCCGGCTTCACTCGATCTGACTTCCATTCTTACGTGTTTCCTGTTTTGGCAGCTTTAGTTTCATTCCACAAACAACTGGACACAACTCTTCAGGTGAATCTAAGATCTTTTTAGTTGTGGATAATTAAGTTAAAGTTTGATTGGTTTCTAATGAAGCTTTAAAACTGTTGCACTAAAAAAAATATTGAACGGCTAAATTGTATGTATGGTGGTGCTGCCAGCTTTTGAAGTTTGACACGGTACTACTGAAATACTGATTTACTTTTTTGTATTTCAGCGTCGCTTAGTCAAATGCTTAGAATTCGGTCTTGTGTCCCGTTGTGCCCGAATTTGCATTAATGCCTTAACAGTCTGTACTTTGGAGATGCACGAAACCATGTATAAACTGCTACC
>JAHWFP010260665.1:0-12384 GCA_023313725.1 Lithobius niger
TGGTGTACTGATTACTGCGTTTGTAACAAATGTTTTTCCTTCTTTCTTTTCAGCTGCTTGGCGTGTTACTCATATGGGTCTTCACATTTGTGCCATGTCGAACATACTACAGACAGCCCCTCCCACCACCTCCAAGTTGGCCAGGACCTCCCTACTACGCTCCCCCTAGCACCTTCATGTACTACATTCAGGGAAAGACCAACTTAAAGTATGGCCCCCAACTTCAGTATGGCCCCCAACCTCGGCCTGCCCCACCGCCATCTCCACCACCCACCGTTTGTGCCCCTGAGGAACCTCCCCCCTATGAAAAGTATGGCCCACCTTTCATCCCATACTGCGACTTTAGCAAAGACAACTTCTGTGATTATGTGGATTACTACCCGGCGTGAGTAACCGATCATATGCCATGTTCAACAGCTGACCTATCTTGTCTTACTAATTCTGTATTTGTTTTAGCAAACTGATCGAATATTTACTCCGGCGCCGTCGAATAGATGTCAAGTCGTTGCTTAATCAAGTTGATACGGAACCAAAGTAAGTTTACATTTTGGGTATACAAAAATACTATTGGATAAGAAATTAATGTTGGTTTCTATGGCTAGAAATTTTGAAAAGAGCTGGAACTAACCAATATTCATTGGTTGTGCATTTTGGGGTCAGTTATTTGAAAAAGTTCGACACTCAAGCAACTTTTAGTGCCAACGCGAGGCTTCCGTCCTCACTGAGCTCACCTTAGGACAGCTGCGTAAAGTAATGAGAAACATGGGCATCAGGGTATGTGCAAAAATTGGCGCTTCCACAAACTTCTCTGAGAAACAGAAACAGCTCACCTTCATTCCAGCCAACATGTCCTGCTTTGCATCAGTGAGTGAAAAGCTCGTGGTATTGGACCACAAACCAGGATTCTACCGACTCCTGGTTGGATTGCTCCAATTCAGATACCTTGCCAGAATAATTCTGTATTGAGGAGTGCACCTGGTTTTGAGTCCTCTAGATTAGCACTTCCCAACCGGTGACGCAGCATGAAGCAAAGGTATGTACCTCTGCCGCCGCCATATTAAAAAAAGTTACACAGCAATGGGAGGAACATTGCATGCTAGTCCCGACGGAAAAGGTTGGGAACCGGTGCCCTAAAGGCCCAATAGCTTATTAACGGCAGAGTGACTTGAGTAGCTAGACTCAAAAGCTAGAACCAACTATTAACTATTTATGGCTACGGTGAAGATAAACACGTGACTCAGAAGAGTTACGTTCTTTCACTTATTGTAGCATGAAGAATACAGTTACTTCAGCACAATAGTCTGTAGTCAAAATAATAGCAGCTCAACACAAGTCAGAGAGTTAACATGCATATTCAGTTAGTTCAGAACATGATAACGTACATGAGGTTTTGCTTAGAAGCAAAAAAAGTCAGGATACTAGAACAACTGCATAACTTAACAATCCACAAGGGATTATCAGCATTTAAACAGGTTGCAGTCGACTGCGACATTATCATCCCATCACTGTAATAGGGAGGTGTCAAGTAACCTAGAAATTTATTTGGTAACCCGGTAAACATTATAGGTGAAGATCCGATAGTTTTTATCATTCAAAACAGACCTTTACTTTCGGCTCTTAGTAGATTCCTAACACGCGACTTTCCTACGGTGCCCCTCATATTAGCTGGTCAAGTGATTGTTACCTTCTCACGGCAGAGAAGCTAGTCCTGCTACATCGGTGACGAGTTGAAATATGTCAACACATGCTTCGTGTTTGTTTGTATACAACGCACCGCTACTTCCAGCAATGCTTCCGGCAGCGCAGAGGTACAATCAGCGATCAGGTTGCAATTGTAAGACTCTTTCCATTGGCCAGTGAACAGTCCACAGATCAGGTTCTGGTTTCTCTCCTCTTAGCTTAGCGAACAGAGCAAGCGTGCTCAGCCTGAGAGGTTGGCTTTCACTTGTCAAAACTGCAGCTTACCATTAGCAAAGAAGCTACGCGACTGAGGCTTCTCATTGGCTTAGAAAACGCCTCTTGGATCCGCCAGCTGAGTGAGCAGAACGAGCAGCTCACACTACAATCGGGCTACAGTATTAAGTTTAACTGTGTGAGTTTAAGCAAATGTTATGTTATGGAAAAACCTGACGTGGTCATCATGTTCTAGGCTTTACGGTACATGCATTTAGAATGTGTGACTCATTATACAGTTGTACAAATACATAATGACAAAATTTGTGATATAAACATTGGTGTTTTAGGCCGACACTACCAACACGCTTATGTAAAGAGCTGCAAATAAAATATACAAAGAGCTTGTTGAACCTTCAAATACTAACACATTGAATTCTGAGGTTTATGGAATCTTTCTGCCTTAATGGATTAATACAAGAATACAAACTACGGTAGTACAAACTACAAGTAGTACAAACTACCTTGGCTTTGTAGTTGCCTACCATCCTGGGTTGCTTTGGCGATGTGAAGATTCAGTTTATAGCGAAGAATTTGATTTTTTATTACACTTTGTTTTCCATCCAGACTATGGCGACACATAGCTGTATCCCAGTCTTTAAACAAGCAGTGTAAGCACAATCTTAGCTGGTCGTAAAGGAGATCACAACAGTTGCAAAGTTGAGGATCTTAGCCAAGACTTCAAGAAAGAAAAGTGTCGCACTGGAGTGGGTGGGCCTTCACATCGCTAAACTTAAATGAAGGAAAATGAGAAACTAGCCAATAGCTAAAATTATACACTAGAAATAACATAGTTCAGTAAGCCACCTTTATGCACTTATGTTTCGTTGAAGTGGCATGACCCGGATTCGAACTGGCTACCCAGTTCGCCCCCAGATCACTTGCATAGCGCCTATATCGCTATGGCCACGTCCTCCACTAGCCAGTAAGTCATAAAGGTGGCTTACTGAACTACAGTATGTTATTTCTAGTGTATAATTTTCGCTATTGGCTAATTTCCCATTTTCCTTAATATTATTTTCAGCAATTTATGTCTATTTATTTGGACTTAAAGGAAAGCAGCAGTTTACTGCAGACAAGGTGTTGCTCTGTTCACGGTGCTCAATATTCAATGTCAAATAGCTGTTGTGATGTTCAAAAACATTAATTCGTTACTACATATTTGTCTTAAAGATTTGCTGCATGTTTGTTACTGTTACTTACGCAGTTATTTTTTCCTTAGGCCAACTCCTCCGCCATACTTTCCCACTCCACCAAAATACCCATCCACGTACCAACCTACCTATCCCCAGTACGAGTCATACAACTCGTCGTATTCTCCGTCAGTCAAAGGGGGCTACGGCACTGAGCGAAGACGGTTCAAACGCCAACGTCCACCGGGTAGGGATGAACTATGTGACACTGACACAAGGGAGAGAGTGCCAATGGCGGCACGGTCTGAAGATGGACAGACTTACTACGTCGTCAATAACTTGGAATTGGGGGGAAGTGTCCAATCCATAGTCAGAGGAAGACAGACTGTCACTCAACGAGAATGCTCGTAAGTAAAAGTAACGTACTCTGCTACTATGGTAGATACTCTCTAACTTATGTTGCGTTTATCATAAGTTCAAGTTTTTCTCGTAGCCAAGCTGCAACTGGGTTTATGATGATAACTTCACCCAACCTACATTTTTTGGCCTGTCAGTATTTTACGTGTTGTAAATAGAGGATGGCTAGGTATCATAAACTACCTTCCTTTTTATGCTCATGGGTTTATACCATTAATTTAGCAAAAATTGGGGGGAGGGAGGGCATTAAAAACATAACTCATATTCTCTAACCTTATTTCATCACGGAAAATTTGACAATTAAGCGATCATTCACGTGCGTGATCTGAATAAAGTCACGCGAACACACAGTGCCTTTATTCGCATTTATTCGCAAATTAAGTTTATTAGATCTGCACTCCTCCAAAAGCCAACATAACTCACAGTTAAAACTAATTTCTACCTAGACAAACTTTCCTAACTAGAGGGGTGGAGGTAAATACACGATTGCTGAAACGCAGCACGCGCCACCACTTTCCAGAAATTGGTATGAAGTTGGCGTCATTTTTCATTCTGGAGAGAGTTGTCCACGTCAGAGGGTGGCGTGGATAACTCTTTCCTGGACAGAAAATGGTGCCGAATTCACGCAACTTCTGGAAACTGGCGGCATAAATGCACACAAGTTCTCGATAATGAATCGCGTTGTATAAAAAGTTGATTTAGTAAAATTGTGTGAACCTTTTAGTTAATCGCAGCAGAAGAAACGACCATTTATGGGGTGGGTTTTAACAGTCGACTATTTCACGATTTTGACCTTAAAAGCATTGGGGAGGGGGGGGCCCGGCGCAACTTCGACACAGTTTTTGGAATGCATCGCAGTGTATCATGGGTACCAGAATGTCGCATCAGACAGAGGGGCTGCCTTCATTGTATCATTGGGTTAATGTTCTACGACTATTGACGGGAACACAGCAATGTCTGATGATAGCTTGCCATCCGCAGACAAATGCAATAGAATGGGCTAATACTCTGAGACATAAATGCAGCCTTAACATATTCGCAACTGAAAATCGTGCCAGTTCATTGACATCATCATCTCCCTACTAATAACCCACCTAAGGATGGCAACCCGTCTAACCCAGGTAGGTAACCTGTCTATGGACAGTATGAAACCCATCATGAACCCGTTGGGAGCTTCCATTACTGAATTGCAGAAGAGCTACTTACAAGAAGTTTCTCGTGTGGAATTGTTGTCAATGATCTCATATTCCTCGCTCGCTCATAGTATTATTAATGTAGATGCATAGGGCTCAAGTTAGAGGTAGAGTTTGTGAAAATGTCCATTAGTGGTAATACCTTTTTAATTCATCCAACTCCAGTTGAAGACATCTATGCAGGACCGTAGCCAAAACTTTATTTTACCCAAAGCGGAAACAAACCTTGTTACGTATTCCAGTGAATATGGTTTCCACTAAACTATTAAAATAATTTCCCTGTGTTTTCCACTTGTTCCAGAGTAGTCGAGGTTAATTTCCAGACTACTTAACATAATTTTAGAAAGGAAACTTTTTCACATGTTTTTTTCAGTATTCCTGTTTCTACGGCTCACATAGTGCAAAACAGTAACCTCATTTAATGAACTTATGAATACAGACGTATAAGAATACAATTTTTTACTAAAATACCTTAATATGTTTAATGCACTTAGGCCTTTTCCTGAAAGTGTGACCAATTTTTTTTTCCTGGGTTTTCCAGGTTTTTTTTTGGGAGAAATCGTAGAATTCTCCGAATTTTGCCCGCGTTCAAATGAAGTTGAAATTTCTTGAGTTTTCCAGGTTTTACAGGTTGGTGGGAACCTGTTAGACCCCCAAATTAGCTATGTACCAGAATAGAAAATACTTTTCACATGATACATCAAACTTTTCAATTTTTTATCCACATCGGCCACTGTAATGCTGTGTTCTGGCTACGGCCCTGCATCTATTGATATCTAGATTTATGCAGTGCACATTAAGACTTTCTGACGATGATTCCATTAATATTTCCATACGATTTTTTTCTGCCCAGGTCAAGCCAGATATTCCAGCCATGTCGTCTCGAGCCATACTGCACTCCAACAGGAGCCACAAGATCTGTATGTGACCAGCAAATTGGACAGCTCAAATTGCTCGTTTTGGAGCAGAATGGCGATCAACTGGCCCTGAGGCCTTTTAGGTTCCCATCAGGATGTGTTTGTACTTTTACCAGGTCATGACCCCTCCCTCTTTCTTTCAAGATGGCCAAAGAGGAACTAGCCAAGAGAAAGACTGTGTGCGTGTGGTTTTTTTTCAAATTAAAGTTGAAAATGTGGTTTCTTGTGAATGAAGATATACTCTCATCACTTGTGGAAATTAAAGGAAGCACTCAGGGCCAAGTGTGTGCGTAGGAGTGCAACATAGTTGAAGGCGTGACAACAGAACTTTTCATTGTTGCAAGACCTTTCAAAACTGTTGGCGAATGAATAAAGACTACTTTGTGATTTGAAATGTTAAATTATAAAAAACTGCACATCCTCAGAGAAATGCTCTCAAGATGAATAGATGTAAATGTGGAGCTTTGCAGTGAAAAGTATAAACTATTATTGCAGTGTACAGTTTGTAGTTAACATTCAGTGATTCAACGGAATGTTTTATAGCGAAACTAGTTTTGGATTTCTTGATGACCCAAAAAAATAAATAAATAAAATAAATAAATTAATAAATTAAAAAGAAAAAACCTGGTACCAGGAGTTCATGAAAAAATAGGAGAGTGGTGTTTGTTGCGTTTGTCGTCTTAAATTGTAAAAAAAAAAAAAAAAAACTACTAAAGTTAATTTAAGTGGTTGTCAACAGTACACGCATGGGTTTTCTTAGTACATGAAACGTTTAGTTAAGCCATAGTCAAAGAAGTAACGTTCGACCATGGATCTACATGCTTTCACCAAACACTTCGTGGATCGTTGTCATCAGTCGCGTGCACGTGAGGGATCCGAGGGGAGGCGCCCCCCCCCCCATCCCCCTTGCTTTTTTCAAAAAAAAAATTTTTTGTAAAAAAAAAAAAAGCGTTTTGTGCCGACATTTGCTGGTGCAGCGTTGCCTGACAAGGGGCCTAAGGCTTGCAAATGGCCTAAAAACGCCTAAAAGGGCAAAAAAAAATCCAGACAGGGGCAGAAATGGGTAAAAATAGACCAAACAATTTTTTTTAAAAGTAATACAAACGTCAAAACCAAAAAGCTAGTGTGAGACCACCTGGACGAATGTGTGCATGTTCATTTATTTTCAAATTGCAGCCTTGTTTCTTAACATTTGTATATAATAATTTTTAAAACATAAATGCCAACATGAAGCCGTGTAAAGTTTTGCATTTGAAACACCAATTTCAGCACATTGATGAAATAAGTGACTAACAATCTGTATATTTCAAGTGGAGCTACAAAGCAGTGAATGTTAAAAGCTTTCCAAATATTGTCGTAGAATTAACTCGAGTAAGTTTTAGTGTGGGTACCTAGAAGCACACCACAGTGCCACTTTAGCAACTGTTTTCGACAAAGTGTTAGATGTTGTTAAATTTTAGAAAAACAAAGCCGTTTAGAAAAAAAAACATTAGAGCTCGTATCCCCATACTCACAGCTGTGAAGGTACACAAATAAAAACGGATTCAAGTTCACTCGAACGCAACGAACTATAATTTGCACTCCAATTCCGGGCAACAAGGTCTACTCAATGGTTATGTCAGAAAGTGAACGCAGTTTGTGTTCGAAATGTTTAATGCTTGTGTGTGTGTGTGCGCATGTGTGTGTAACAAACACGTCAAGTGTGCCGTAAAAAAAGGGTTATGTGATTGACGTTTCACTTTACTTGTTAAAATGTACACGAAAAAAATTGGTGAGATTTTTAATTGAAATAAGCAAATGTACAATTGAGAAAATTGTATCTGTTTAACTGCTATTGTGCTTTACCAATAACTTAATTGGTAAAACACAACAGCACTTAAACAGATGCAATTTTCGCAATTGTACATTTGCTTATTTCAATTAAAATATCATCAATTTTTACCCGTGTTCATTTTAAGAATTAAAGTGAAACTTCAGTCATATAACCCCTTTTTTTATGGCATACTTGACGTTTTTATTTGTAATTAAGTAATTTGCTTAATAAAAGAGTTGGCAATAAGGAAGATGTAGGTTATTTAAAAGAACATTCCTACAAAATTTCATTCAAATCGGTTCATGCGTTTGGCCGTAACTGCGGAACAAACACACAAAAACCTAGCTGTATCAAAATGTCGAGATAAAATTGGGAACTCGTTTGCTTCGCTCACTCGGCCAAAAAACGTCAAATTTGATGTGTTCTTTGTTTCCGTATTGCGTTTACACAAAAAAATGTAATCGTCGACAACAAAAGCAAAATAACGGTGGTCGCACGTAAAGACAGGATGCGAAAGAAAGAGTTGAAAATCCCTTAGCAAGGTCACTTAGCGGTAAAGTGTGACTGTCTCTCTTAATTGGGGGAAGAAAGGGTTTATGCTTGAGTACATTCTGTAAATGGAAAAGACGACAAAAGTAATAAACATACCATTATTTAACTACAGTTATATTATTGTTTTGATGTTGCTTAATTAAAGCAAGAAAAAACGAAGAAGTTTCGAGCAATGAAGGTAGTTTGTGGAAAAAAAAAAACAGTCCGAATATTTATTTTTGGCTATACAATATCTTTAAATTAACAATCGTAAATATTCAACAAAAAATTGAAAATGGATGTATACAACCTTTGACGTAATTTAAACAAAGAGTTATAAATTCCTTGGGTTTGGAATAAAAAGAGAAATAAATAGTCGAATTAACATAGTTTTCAGATGCTTAGGTTATCTCAAGACGGAGAGGGGCAATTTGGCTAGGAATTGCCTAGGATCTTTTACATGAGCAAGAGCGCATATGCAGGGTCGTTCACTACTAGAATGCATATGTAGAATGAATGTTTGGTCTACGGTAGGTTAGGATTGCGCGTGGGTCCTCCAGTGATTGAGACAGTCGTTCTAGTAAAAGGATATTATTTGAGTGTAGTTGGGATTGCGGCACAAAGTCAGTGAACGGGGAACGTTCAAGTATTACATCATCAAACAGGGGGAGGGGCGGTTTCACCCTGATGATGATTGCTGATGGAGGGGGGGGGGAGTGGCCAGTTGGTGACGTAAGCATCAGACCCCTAGAAATACACCCAAAACATACCCCCCAAAATATTTAAAAGTTCCTCAAGAAAACTAGGGATAAACATAGAAAATAAGAAAATAGCCCCTCCAAAAAGGAGGGGGTAAAATTAGGAATGACGTAATACTGCGGAGGGGTGGGAGTTAGGTAATTTATGACGCCTGATGACGAGGGGAAGTGGGGGATTGAAAATGGCCAATTTCTTGATGACGTTATACTTGAACGTTCCCGTACTTATTTTTCAAACTTCTTGTTTTTGCTTTATGGATAGAACGTTTGTTCTTTAGCAAAAAATTATTAAAAACGCATGCATACTAATTCAGAGTTCGCACAAGATCGCACACAAAAATTCAACCACTTTCAAGGACGTTTTCCAAAACCAACATAATTTTTCAAGGACCAATACAGACCAATACGGTTTTATCAAGGATCTTTATTAATCAACGAAGTTGCTCAAGGGCCTCTCTCTCTGAGGCCGATGGGCCCCTACCGCCCAAACTCACATTTTTTTTTTTTAAATGAGGGGGAAAAATTACTGAAAATAACTATTTCGAATCGGCCATTTGCCAGGAATCGGGAAAAGGAAACCTGCAATTACTTAATTTACTTTCTTCTCGGAAATTAGGGTTCTGGGTTCGATCGTTTTTAAGGTAATTTCTCAATCATGTGTCCCGACGCGCCTGGAATTGGGGAACGAAGGGCCACTCGCGATGTGAGCTTTCGTAGGACAGCAGCCACACAGTACAGTTCCTGCATGGAGGGGGGGGGGGCCCCTCCCCGCGCTATTAGACTCACGTTGCATTCATTTCAATCAAGAAGAAATGCGCAGCCAATTCAACAAGTCAGATTTGATGCTAAGATGCCAACTTCAATGTGGTTTTATTTTTCTCACTATTATAGGCCAAACTAAAATCTGCATTAATCGTATTTCTGTACTTTGGATTGTGTCAAGAGTGTTTGTTTATTAAAGCTGTCTTGCCCACGGGTGGGTAACTTGTTGTGAAAGACTTTTTAGTAGTAATAACAAGAATTTATAGGGTAATAATCCTATAAATTCTTGGTAATAGTAATATATTTTTCCACAGAAGGTGAAGGGAAAATGGACGGCCCGGTAGCCACTAATACCAGTTCCAAAACCAGTAGTATGTCGGTGGGCTAATGACTCCTTTTCAGAAAGTTGGTGATGGAAAGACCGTTCAGTGCACGTTTAACACGGCCCATATATGAAACCTTAGAAGAAAGTTTATTTGTGTTCCTTTGGTGTTTTGACTTTAGATCAGTCAAACCTTACGTTAAGCATCAAACGAATTCGTTTTTGTTTTCTAATTCGTACGACTTTGGTGTACCATACAGTTTAGATTAGCTTGGTTTTATGTTTTGTATCTTTATCAATTTCTTGCAGCTGGTTTGCTGATTAGCATTGTTGTATAATTACACAGGACGGACGGCTCAACAAGAGTTAAATAAATACAGATGCAAACCTATTTACGTTGCCTTTTGAACTTAATGTGTCAGTCTGCCTGAACGGGGAATCGAACCCACGACCTTTGAAGCCAAAGGCCGAGGTCCTTCCGCTGAGCCAAACTGACACGGCCTAAAAGGACACGTCCATAGGCAGCATTGTTTAACACGTGCATATATACATGTACCATACACTTACCAATCGCCACTGGAGACCCGCTTATTTGCCGCGCCACACTCCAAGTGGCCGTGTCAGTATGGCTGAGTGGTAGAATCTCGGTCTTTGGTTTCAAAGGTCGTGGGCTCGATTCACTGCTCAGGCAGTCTAAAAGGCACAGTAAATAGGTTTGTATCTGTGTTTATTTAGTTGCATAATAACAATGTTTAAAACAACGCAAAACAATCAATCTGGTCGATTAGAGCTCCCTAACCCCTGAACCACTTGACCAATTAGAAAAAGTCTTATGGAAAGGATACATCTACAGAGCAATACCTGTAAAATGAGCTACAGCTTTAAAGGCCGAATAGTTTGATCTGCAGAAAGCGTAGCAAAAACGTGTCGTGCCAACAACAACAACTGCTTGTTGAGCAATTCCGACAAAGCTTACATACCAAATTTAATGAAAAATATTACAGACGGTGGAGATAATAACCCTCGGCTTTAACATGGGAGCTTTAGGTCAAACCCTACAGTAAATGCCGCCTTTACTAATATTTTGAAGTAAGTGAACGAATCCAATACCGATCTTTACGAGTGCATCTCATGACCAGAATTCACGAAGATACTTTAAAACCAAGCATGAGCTCTCCTAGTGGCGACTTGCTGAACTAAGTTTCAACTAATATAGCCGGACATAGGACAACAAAAAAAAATTCATTAAAAACATCTACAAGCCAAAAAATACTTTCTCTAAACGGTTTTCAAAAGATCAATATATGTGCCATTAATAATAATAATAATATAATAATAATATTAAATGTGAAAACTTCGTATTTGTGAGCCTGTAAAACCTTATTTCTGGAACCGTGTGCAAATGCTCTCGATTTTGTATGCACGATTTTTTATTTAAGTATTTAATGGCTAGTTTGTCAGTCATTAATTGATTTATGTAAATTTGTGATGTTTATTCTTTGAAAAAAATACGGCTTGACTTGAAGAAACTTTTCCCCCTCTTGATTTGTTTTCCGGAAAAATCCAACACTGCCTCGAAGCATTCTAGCCCCCGCAAAAAAAAATCTGTACGTAACAGTTCATAATTCGCACAACAATTATGAAACAAATATGGGAGTGGAGTATCACCCGATACCACACCTGATGCTAAAACTGAAGACTTCTAAACAAGTACCAGTCAAGGGACCATCAAGGATGCACATCAAGGTTAACTGGAAACATTCGGCTATGATAGCAAGTTCAAAACCCCACTGAGGGGGCCTGGAAATCGCTTAAACCCACTCCCAACAAAATAGTTAAATCGTTCAGTTTGCTTGAAAAGCAGAAAAGTTGTTATGGAGGATAACTAGAAACTAGTAGGTATGGTAGCAGGATCAAGCCCCTTTCCTCCGAGGTTGGCCTGCCCTCCCCCCCCCCCCCCGCCCTTTTTGGCACACGAAAGGTTAACTGGAAACAAATAGCTGCGTTACCAAATTCAACCCGGGGGTGGGGGGGATAGGGTCGTTATGCCCCAATAGCATAAAATAACACTGTTAATTTAATCTTTACATTTCTAATGGGCATTAAATGAGCGTTGGTTCAAGATGTAACTCTACATCCAGGCATTTCTTATTTCCTAATGAATCTTTTTTTTTTTTGGGGGGGGGGGAATTTCTTGGCCAGAATGCGTAACAATGTAACTGCTCCTAAAACTTGGAATTAAAAAAAAAACTGATTTAACCTTGGGAGAAACGGGATATTTTCCAGGATGCTGAAAATCCTGCCAAGAAGATTTGACAGGAAGGCGATATTAGCAAATCCAATTTTATTGTTTAAAAAAAATGTATGTACTGTAAAAAATACTATTCTCATTATTCTGCTTGAGAACAGTCCCAAAAATTACAAACACTGCTTTTTCAAAAAGAAAGATTTTTTATCCTGCTGTGTTTATGAACTGATTTTATTTGCTCTAGTCACTTGCAAATTGGTTCCTTTTTTAAAAATCAACAACCTCATCTGTTTTCCTCATTTCTCTGTCCGTCCGTGCATGCTTTGGTGGAACCATG
>JAHWFP010260666.1:0-14890 GCA_023313725.1 Lithobius niger
ATGTTGTTTTTACAGTGCAGTGGAGAGGCCATCTCTTCCCCTTCATAAAGAATGCCGTTTTTGCCATACAGGCTAGAGCCCAGTGTAGGCTCTTCATAAAAAAAAATTGCAGTTTTTGCCAAATAACGCAACAGCCCAATGGAGCCCCTTCCCCCCCCCCCCCCCTTCATACAAAAAATAGAACAAATAATCTTTTGCAACACAAGACACAACTTTTTCTCACCAAACTTTTGCAATAACTTACTTTGTCATATTTTGGGGTTACAAACAAATTTTTAATTGGGGACAGTGAGGGGGCCCTCAAAGTCGGTGGGCCCGGAGGCGGCTGCCTCCTCTGCCTCATTGTAGTTACGCCACTGGGTAGACCAAGATCGTTGAACCTTTGAGTTTTTCAATGTAGAAAAGGTCGGTGAAGAATCTTAATAATTCTGGTAGAGAGGGATTGATTTTCCTGGATTGATTTTCCTTGCGTGACACCAATGAAACCATTTGGACCAGTGACTGTCGTACATTTTGTTTGTTGAGTTTCTTGTGGCCTTTGAGGCGATTCGGAAGGCATCATCTTTATGAATTCCTGCCTTTTTGAGCAGTTTGGTGATAGTAGCCACGCGTGAAGGTTTAGATTTGCTAGGTTTGGGTGTAATTTCGAGCCCTTTTGTTGTGACAGAAGATCCGGCTGAAGAGGAAGGCTTCTTGGGAAGTCGACCAGTAGAGATAGTAGGTGTGGGAACCATGCTGCTGACGGCCAAAGGGGGGCTATGAGAAGGAATATGCTTTGGCTTTCCTTGGCCTTGTTTAGAACTTGTGGAAGGAGTTTAAATGGTGGGAAGAGGTAGGCGTAAAGGTAGTGCCACGGGTATGTCAGCGCGTCGACTGCTATGGCTTGGTCGTCCGGCATCGGGCTGATGTGGTGGGGAAGTCTGGCATTGTGCTTCGTGGCGAATAGGTCTTACGTGGGATTTCCCAAAATCGAGAAGAGATATTCGCAGATGGACTTCTTGAGGCACCATTCTCCCGTTGGAGGCGAGCGGCGGGACAACGAGTCTGCTATGACGTTCCTGTTCCCTGGAATGTAAAGGGGAAGTAGAGTTATGTTATGTTGTTTGCGATGCAGAGGTTGAGGATCTCGAAGGTGAGGTTGTGGAGCAGCCTGGATTTGGTTCTTTCCGTATGTAGGCCAAAGCAGTGGTGTTGTCTGCCTGGACTTGAATGACTTGGTTTTTGATGTGGGGAAGAAAATGCTGTAGCGCTAGGTGGATTGCTCAAAGTTCGAGGAAGTTGATGTGGTGGCCTCTGTTTTCCTTCCAGGAACCTGAAATTTCTAGGTTGTTCATGTGGGCTCCCCAACCTTGGTTTGATGCATCGGTGAAAATGAGGTGGTTGGGGGTTGGTTCGTGAAGTGGAGTTGTTTTGGTTAGGTTTGTTACATCTGACCACCAGAGGAGGCTGTCGTGAGGGAAGTCTTCGTGAAATGGAAGTTGTTGATCCGGGTCGAGGAGCAGGTTTGACCAGTGGTCGATTCTGTGGTGGTGAAAGGGCCTTGACAACCATCGTCCGTATGGAATTAGGTTTGCCATGGAATCCATTTTCCCGATAAGGGAGTTTAATTTCCGAAAAGAGAAGGTCATTTGTCGTTGGAAAAGCCGAATGTGATGAAGAAGGTCTTGTACTCTTCAAGAGATGGGGGGATTGTGGCTGATGATAGATCGAACGAGGCGCCTAGAAACGTGAATTGTTTTTGGGGGGTGAGACGTGACTTGGATTGGTTTACCCCGAAACCTAGTTGGTTCAACAGCCGAATGGTCTTGTCCCCGTTTTGCAGGAGGCGGTTTGGGTCTGGGTCGTGTAGAGCCCAGACGTCTAGGTATGCGCTGGCCTCGGTTTGATTTTGATGGAGGTGGTCGAGAATTGGTTTCAGAACAATGGTGAAAATCCTTGGTGCGGCTTTTAAGCCAAAGGGTAGACATTCGAAGGTTTGGTTGTTGTAGATGAAGTGGAAGTATTTCGTTGAGGATGGATGGAGAGGAATGTGCAGGTAGGCGTCCACTAGGTCTATGGAGATAGTCCAGTCGTGCTGACTGAAGGATTGGCAGATGGATTCCAATGTTACCATTTTGAAGTGCGGATTGTCGATGAATTGGTTCAAGGGTTTCGTGTTGAAAATGAGCCGTAGGCCTCCGGTCTTCTTTGGCCATGTAAAGATGGTACTGTAGAAGCCCGGTCCCGGGCTGTAGCGTCGGACGATTGTTCCTTTCGCGACAAGGAGGTAGATTTTGGCCGAAAGGGGAGCGGAGACCGGTGATGAGAGGTTCACTGGGCGTGATTCGTAAGTGGGGGTGGCGATAGGAATGTTGGGACGAAAGCCCTTTTTGATTATTGCAAGGATTTCGGAGTTACGGGTTATTTTCTTCCATGTTGGGTAAAAGTGGCAGAGTCTTGCGCCGACCGGAAGACGGGAGAGCCTGAGGCAGTCAGAGTTTCCGTTGGAAACTGCGGCCGCCGGGGATGAATGACGGCTGCGGCGGTCGGGTGATGCCGTGCGTTTCTGATGTATTTTCAGGTTGTTACGGGTGCGTCCGCGTTGATCATACCGAAAGGGCTGGGTCGTTTGGCCGTTGTCTTTCCGTGGTGATTTAGAAGGGTTGGTTGGTTTGTTCCAGTCTTCTGACGAAGGACGGTATTTGGGCCTGAGGGACGACCTTTCTTGCCGAAAGGGCTTGGGTTTCCGGGATATGTCGAGGTGAGGAGCCAATGATGGGATCAGCCCATGGAAAAGGGTATCCGATTCGTGAAGCGTTTGGTTACGGAGGCAGTGTCTGGTTGACTCGTTCAAGTTGTTGGCAGTTTGAGGGAAGCTTCACGTAACAGGAGTTTGTTGTTGAATAAAGCACAAGTTGCCCAATTGAGCGAGTGGTATGTAGCAAAGCTGGCCTTTGGAAGAGCTGTGTGGTGAGTGACGAAAGGTTGCGAATTTCTTCTGGGCTTGCGTGAGCTTTTCGTATAAAGCATTGACCGCAGTATTCAAGACAACTGCCTGTGAGGCGGCGCGAAGACTCATGCGGAGACACTTGTCGTTGTCGTACAAAACGAAAGAGGGCACCTCGATGCGTTTCGGGATGGAGAGAGCCATGCCGAAATCCAGCTTGACTTCGCCGCATAGAAATTCACATTCGGGGTAGGTGTCGAAATTCCTTGGATTTGTAGAGCCGTTGGCAAAGGACCGGAAGAAGCTTGTTTCACAGCCGGGGCGAGGTGCAGGTGGTTCAGTGTCTAACTGTAAGGGCTCGCCTTTACCCAGAAGGAGACCGCCGTTGCGCAGGAGGCAGGTGAGGAGCGTCGTTGATTGTCCCAGGAGGTTGCGTGGTTTGGCGTCTTTGTCGCGAAGAGCGAACCCAAAACTCGTCTTGAGGCCACGGTTGATAACTGGGGCGTCAGCGGATTGCGATGGTTTCTACAGGAAGCAGTCCGGGACCGTTTCTTCTACCGTCTTTAGAAGAGAAGCCAGGGGAATTGTAGGGTCTTCCGTGTGTACATCGGTGAACTGGATATGCCTGGCGGGAGTGTACGGAGTCGCGACTTCCTTTGTCGTGAAAGCAAGAGTGGTGAAGGCAGGATGCAGGGGGTGCAAGTCTACGTTGTTTGGCAGTAGAAGGCGGGGCGGGCGACTGGCGTTTCCGGCTGTCGTGGCTTGTAGTTGAAGCGACCCAGTCAAGAGTTCCGGCCCTAACCGCCGATGAGGTGCAAGAAGGGGGTGGAGCAGGATACAACTTGGCATGTTGACGGAAAACAGAGTAGACTAGGATGTGAGCTTCGCTGCGAGTTACACTGTAGTCTCGGCGAGATGACTTGGACGAAAGGTCGATGGGAGAGTGAGTGTTAAGAGATGTCCCGAAATGAAGAAGCGTCTTGCAGCTTCTTTTTTGCTTCCTGGACAAGCGCATTGGCTTGACGGAGGTCTTCTTCAAGAGCTGCGATGGTGTGCGTTGTCCGTCTTGGAGCGGTGAGTCGTCTACTTCATTCCGACATAACCATCCTGGTCGAGACCGGTCGGGCAATGGTCGCGAAGGGAAGGCGGGGGAGCAGGTTGGAGCGCTGTGTTCGGAGTCAGAGCAGTTGCCGGAAGGGCAGCAGAATCTTCGGTAGTTGCCATCTAAGTCGCGAAAGCGAAGTCCAAATTCCAGAGATCGACGTGTGCGAAGAACCTCGTGGAAGAAAATGAATGCCGACATCGGCCATGATGCCGCTTTATATACAGGAGGACTGCGTCGCGCAGGCGCAGTGGGAGCATGCAAGCAGGCGGATACACACAATCGAAAAACCTCCAGAGATTATTCCATTGAGGACAATGTAATGCTAAAATTATCAGGTTAATATGTTTTGGCGAAAAAACAAAATTTTTCGGCCCCCCCCCCCCCCCCCAGGTCCGGATGAAAAGACTAAAATTGCAGGGCCCGAACTTGCTTAATTTTAGTTTTTAGTGCCTATCCGAAAATATACATTACCTTTTTTTTTTTTTAGCAATTTCCCCCCTTTTGAGCATTATTCCCCTAGAAATTTGAGTTTTCTTCCTGCCGGGCTCGTACGGTACAGCGCATGCGCGGGCTAGTTTATACAAGCTCCAGCGCAGCATCCTGTCGGCATCATTTCTCCACATTCCAGAACCTAGCTCATGGAGGGAGGCTTGGGCGGGAATTTAGGTAATGTATATTTTCGGATAGGCAATAAAAACTCCAAAATACCAGTGTAACCTGGTTGATTTTGGTTTCTATTGCCGTTTGAAAATGTAATTACCTTTTTTATTTGCATTCTCCTTCTCAAATGCTGTTCAATATAGAGAATTTAAAAATGAGGCTGCCCGTCCGAGTCGCTACCCACTGCACAGCTCTACTGCGCATCTTCTTTCTTATATAAACTCGAGCGGAGCCGACGTGGCCACCTTTTCGATCCTCTTTAGTGCCCTCAATGGTGACAAGAGGGGAGGAGAGTGGGACCTAAAAAGGTAATGTATATTTTCAAACGGCAATAGAAACCAAAATCAACCAGGTTACACTGGTATTTTGGAGTTTCTAGTTGCTTTGAAAATATCCATTACCTTTTTTAATTGCAATCCACTGACTTTGTCAAGGCAGAGGGTGCCATTCACACAAGCTCCCTTGGGTAGCGATCGGTTCCCCACACTGAAAAATGAAGAGTGTAACGGGGGGGTTACAGGACGCGTCAAGCGGCAACAAACGGGCCGATACGATAAGTCTGTCAGCTTGGTGGGACATGTCCCGGAGGTAGTGAAACGTGAAGACGGATGCGTGTCGCCAAGAAGCGGCTTCCATGATATCAGAAATTGGTATATTGCTATGGAAAGCCCAAGACGCCGAGATAGCACGGAGTTCGTGGGCCGTAACGCGGATGCCTGAGGTAGCGCAAGTGATATCAAGTGCCTCGTAGGCGTGGACGATTACTGTCTTCAGCCAAGTGGCAATCATCCGCGTTGAAGTGACACCGGTCTTGAGGTTGAACGGAAGGAATAGTTGGGATCGCCCTCTTCGGATAGGTTGCGACGCCTTAAGGTAGAAACGAAGTGGTCGCACTGGGCAGAGGGAACGCTCATCGTCATCCCCCAGGATCTTGGATAAAGAAGGGATGATGAATGGACGAGTACGTTCCTCCGGTTTCTGGGTTCTGGCTCGAAAGGATGGTTGTGGGGTGAGTGTGACCCCTTCATAGTCCGTGAGGAAAAAACAGTCCGATTCCTTTGCAGAGAGCGCTTGTAACTCACTACACCGTAGGCAGGCAGCAAGAGCAACGAGGAACACCGTTTTCCTTGTCAAGTGGCTGAGACGGGCGTAACCGAGAGGCTCGTAAGGGGTGGCCAGGAGCGCATTGAGCACAATGGAAAGGTCCCAATCCGGGAATTGTCGCTTGACCCTCGGCCTGTCGAGGCGAAAAGAATGGATGAGCGAGGAAATGCGATAGTTAGTGAGGAGATGTCCATGATCTGCGGCTCGGAACGCTGCATTTAAGGTAGATCGGTACACCAAGATAGTCGAACCACGCAAGCCACTGTCAAAGAGGGACGCGAAGAAACGGAGGAGATCCTTTAAAGGCGGATGGACCGGATCGACTTGTTGTGCAAAACACCAATGAAAACATCGTTTCCAGTGACTGTCGTAGGTTTATTTGTAATGGAACGGACGGCTCGTGAGGCGATACGGACGGCTTCGTCTTCAAATATGCCAGTTGCTCTGAGCAATTGGACGATAGTAGCCACACGTGAAGGCGTAGTGCCTTGATGTTCGGATGGCGGATCGTTCTGTTGGATTGAGTGAGTAACGGCGGACTGAGTGGCAGAAGCCCGGGATCATCGATGAGGAGGCTCAGTAACACAGGGAACCACGCCGCTGCGGGCCAATCCGGGGCTATGAGGAGGAACCGCCCCTGACACGTCGAGATTTTGCGTAGTACTATCGGTAGGAGACGAGGCGGAGGGAAGGCATAAGCGTGTAGCAGGTTTCAATCCAGTGTCAGGGCATCCATTGCCCCGGATCGGGGAACGGGCTGACAAACAGGGGAAATTTGGCGTTGAACCGAGTAGCAAACAGGTCGACCATTGGTCGTCCCCATAGTGCGAACAGGGCTGAGCAAATGTTGGGATCCAAAGACCATTCGCCAGTTGGAGGGTTCCACTGGGACAGGGAATCGGCAATTACATTCCGGGAACCCGGAATGTGGAGAGGGAGGAGTTCCACTCTGAGACGGATGCATAGCTGGAAGATGTCTGACGTTATTTGGTGAAGGGATAGGGATCGCGTTCCCCCTCCTTTCTTCAGGTATGCAGCAGCAGTGGTATTGTCGATGTGCACCTGGACGACGCGACCAGAGACATGGTCCTGGAAATGCTGAAGACTGAGGAGGACCGCTCAAAGCTCCAGATGATTGATGTGTTCCTGGGGTGGAGATGGCCCTGGGTGCGATACTGTCAGATTGCCGATATGTGCACCCCAACCCGTGAGGGAAGCATCCGTGAACAGGTGTAAGTGAGGAACCGGCTCTTGAAGAGGAACCGAGGCAGTGAGGTTGAACAAATCCGTCCACCACTGAATGGTTTGAAGTGTGAAGGACGGGTGGAGCAGTTGTGACGGCTGCAAGGGTTCTAGAAGGGGAACGCCCCAGCGATCCAATCGATAGTGGTGCAGAGGACGAGCCATCCAGCAACCGTAAGGGATCAGGTCTGCAAACGAGTCGATCGTGCCGATCACTGAAGCAAGGTTGCTGAAGGTGCGGCGAGGCAGCTGGAGGAAGGCTCGTATGGATGCCACGTGCTTGGAGATGCGTTCCGGAGAAGGCATAACTGAAGCATGAGTCAGGTTGAAAAAGACGCTGAGGAACACGAAGGATTGTGCTGGGTGTAGACGACACTTGGGTAGGTTGATTCCCAGATCCAGAAAATGAAAAAGAGACGTGGCAGATCGTCGGTTCTGTAAAACTACTGCAGGATCGGGATGAGGCAGGAGGCAGTCGTCCAGAAAGGCATGAATCCTTACGTCTTGTTGCTGAAAGTGGGCCAGAACTGGACGTAGTACCATAGTGAAGACACGAGGAGCTGCGTTGAGCCCGAATGGCAGACTGCAACACTCGTAGATTCTTCCGCCGTGAATAAAACGAAACAGGTGGCGGACAGAGGCATGAAGCGGAATGTGTAGGTATGCGTCCGCCAGGTAGAGCGAAATTGTCCAATCCCCGGACGCAGGGACTGTTTCCATCTGGAAATGAGGATTGGCAATGAACTTGTTAAGGGGTTTTAGGTTGAAAATGAGTCGAGTACCCCCCGACTTTTTTGGGCAAATAAAAATGCTGCTGTAAAATCCGGGGAAAAGGGTGGATGCAGAATGCGGATTGCTTGTTTGTGGAGGAGAGTACTTATTTCCTGATGCAATGCGGGCAGACCGGATCTGTTCCAATCCCAAGGTGGAAACCGCAGAGGGGGGGGGGGGAACCAGGAACGTCGGCTTGAAGCCCTGGGTAACGATGGAGAGAATTATAGGATCGTGAGTAATCGTTTGCCAAGCTGGCAGGAAGAAACTTAACCGTCCCCCCACGACTCGTGGGGGCAGAGGAATGGCAGTAAGAGTCCCTATGTCGGGATCTGGATCGGGAAGAAGCACGTTGTCTTGTATCCGGAGTTGTGGCGCGTCCCAAGGACCAACCGCGTCCTCGACCTTGGGAGCGAGCAGGAAAGGGCGATGAAGATCGCGGTGGAATAGGCGGAACGGGTTCCGTCTTCTGAGTGAGCAAGTTGTCGCCAGGCAGATCGGAACGTGTGGTAGCAGAGGAACGTTGTCGCTTAAATGACCGATTCTTGACAGGTCGAGGCTTCTTAAGAGACATCAAGACAAGGAGCAACCTTGGGAATAAGCCCCCGAAAGAGCGATTCCGTCTCGTGGATCGGTTGGTTCCGGAGGGGATGGCGGGTGGAATTGTGAAGACTCGAAGTTGTGTTAAGTGCGATCTCACGCAGGAGAAGCGTTGAATTGAACAGAGCCCTGGTGAACCAGTTCATAGCATGGTATGTTGCAAAGCAGCTCTTACGGAATACTTGAGAATCAGGAACACCAACTGCTTGGTATCTTGAAGAGGCGTATCGGCATGAAGGCGTTCACATAACGCATTAGCCACGGTGCTGAGGACATCAGCTTGTGATGCCGCCCGGAGCCCCAGGCGGAGGATGCGATCGTTGTCTCGCAGCACATAGATGGGGACTGCAGCTCGTCTTGGCAGGAATAACGCGGAACCAAAGTCCAGCTTAGTGCCTGCGTAAGAAACTCGGATTGTGGATACATGTTGAAGTTGCGCGGGTTCGCCGTTCCTTCACCAATAGGACGAAAGAAATAGTTTTCTCGTCCAGGACGCGGAGGATGCGGTTCCGTATCTAGCTCTAGAGGGGAACCATTCCTTAAGAGAACGCTACCGTTCCGTAAGAGCGTCGTAAGCAGAGTGGTAGATTGTCCGAGTAACGGCTGTTGATAGGGAAGCTGATCACGTAGACCGAAGCCAAAGACAGTCGCCAGACCACGATTCTTATTGGCTGGCTCCGCGGACGACGATGGTTTATAAAGGAAGCAGTCTGGTACAATCTTTTCCACTGTCTTGAGAAGATCAGGGAGCGGAATGTCAGTCGGTTCAGGATCACCAGGGAAAGACGGATCAGGATGTCCCGAGAGTGAAGGGTCTGGCGTATAATACGGGTCTTCGTCGTCGTTGTGCGGAACCGGAACGGCAGGTAACGGATGTGATGGGGCGGGAATGGCCTCTGCGGAACGTAGCTTCTTGGCTGTAGAAGCAATCCAAGCTGAGGTATAGTCGGAAACAGGAACCTTACGTTTAAAGGTTCGAAGGGACGAGTCCATTAAGTCATTAACCTGGGAACCGGTCAGAGGACCGGAGGAACCAGGAACGGCGGAGTGAATACTGCGTCGGGAGGAACAGGAAGATAGGTCCAGCGGTGTAGGTGCCAGAGCATGAGTGGACGCCAGTTTAGCTGCTACCTTGCGAGTTTTGAGTTGGAGTTTCAAATGAGTGTACCGTTCCGTAGCCTTGGACAGTTCCTTCTGAATGGAACGCACGTCCGGGGAGCGGATCACTTGTCCGCAAGGAATCGGAGATGCTTCGACCGTCCCATCAAAGGGAACGGAGACTTCGGAGATGAAAGGGTTGGTAGGCGGAGGAAGCGGTTCCAAGGAATCCCTTTCCGCCGAAAGTTGAAGCACTTCAACGACAGCCGATGGCGGTTCCGCCGAGGGAGGCGAAGGGGAACGGGGAACCGGAACGGCGGTACCGTCCGTAGGAGTTCCCTTCGCACGAGGCATGGCCGGATCGAAACGAACAGCGTGGATGGTAGAGAAGAAAAGGTGGCCACGTCAGCTCTGCTCGAGTTTATATAAGAACGAGGATGTGCAGTAGAGCTGCGCAGTGGGTAGCGATTCAGACGGGCAGCCTCATTTTAAAATTCTCTATATTGAACAGCATTTGAGAAGGAGAATGCAATTAAAAAAGGTAATGCATATTTTCAAGGCAACTAGAAACTAAAATTAAGCAGGTTCGGGCCCTGCAATTTTTATTCTTTTCATAACCGACGAAAATATAAGTTACCTTTTTTATAGCAGACTTTGTCACCTGGTGGATGGCTAGGTTAAGTTTCCCGCTGTACGAGCCGGCGCCCCAAGGAAACTCCAATTCCTGATGAAGACACACCTGTTCCCCCAACCAATTTCACCGTGCCGACTATGTCGGAAAGATAGCGAGACTCAAGGATGAGTTGCTTGGGTTGTAATAGGTGAGGTTGGGAAATGCAGGTTGCTCATGTTATTATATTTTAAGACCCCCGCATGCAGGGGTCTTAAAATCAAAGGGGTACAAGGTAAGTAATCAGATTTTCATACCTGCAACAGCTTACCTTTTGGGAAGAAAGATGATTTGAGGATGTGGCCACGATGATGAACAGGACACCAGGAACGGAACATCCGGTAGTACGTGCAGGAACGGAATGAAGGCTTCTAGCCGTGAAGGGCCCGGAACATGGGCGAAATATAAAGTTTATAAGGTGCATTTTGAAACCTTTTGTGGTGTGGCGTATGTTGTTCTGTTGGTTCTCTTCTCAGTCTTTATTCTTCTCTTGCCGTTTGCATTTTTTTTTTTTTTTTGATTTGCAATGGAGAGCGGAATGGTTAGAAATGTAAGTAGAGGAACGAAGGATGTGGAGCGAGGAGCAATTTCCACCGCCCTCCAATGAAGGAGAGGACCGTCGAAGGGAACGCCTCGCTTGGCCAAATGGAACGTAGAAATGTGGGTTGTTATGGGGCCGTAACATGAAAGTTTTTATGGGATTATCCTGAAGCCACCCTTTCGCTTTGGCATGACATGGAGAGCAAGGTAGGTCCCCGGAAGCAGTTGGCGTGTGTGGGTTTATCCCGTGGAAAACCGGCACGAACGATGGGGCATTGTCAAATTGCCACACAAAATAGTTTATGTGAGAAAGAAGTGGAGATTGGGTAGTCTCTCGCCAGAGTTAGACAGGGGAACGTTCAGCTGGAACGGAAGGAGCTGTATCTTGAATATCGTGCGTGGTAGTAGTGTCAGCAGAATTAGCCGTGGCGAACATAGTGCAGGCGGGATTGAGAAGCCCAGGAACAGATGCTTGAAGTAGTCGAATATTCGACGGCTCTTTGAGTAAGAGGCTCTGTTATGGCGGATGGTAAAGTAGGAACGATTGGTGAAGGCACGTCTGATTCTTTGGGTACGGCAGGAGAACTAGTAACAGGTACTGTGGTAGTAACAACTATGTGTAGATCGGCCAACGGCGATGAGGAGCGTCGAGCAGTGGATGACGGATCGTGTAATGAAGAAGGCAAAGGCGTTGGTGCGGCTTGGTGTAAATCACGAACGGACGGAAAAAGCTGAGGCGTTGCTGAGGTCCGGCATACGGGAGAAGGTACAACCGTTGCTGTAGGTCCTTTGTGAGGACGGCGTGTCCGTGAACGGGCACAATAGTACGCCCGCCATGGTGGCGACGATGGAATTGGAGAGAGCAACGAATGATGAGTTCTTAGCAGAGCATAATTTACCCTCATTGACTAATATCGTCGGTTGACGATTTCTAGTTCATTAGTTAAGGCTTCATTGGATGCCCGTAGGATACCATATTCGGCACGCAACGTATCGACAGACTCGGCTGCCTGTCTGAGGGAAGGAAGTTCTGTCAAGGCGGAACGCAGAACGGCGTATTCCTCAGCAAAGGTGGGAACAAAGTTCACGTTGAAGTTCAGATCTTCGGCTTCTCTGGCGGACAGATGGATGCCACGTGTAAGCGCTTCGCGCAGAACAGAAGCTGCCAGGAACGGAACGAGTCCCGGAGGATTAGTTTCCTGTGACGTTAGGCCGGAATGTGGAAGTGGAACTGGCGGTTCATCTTGCACGACGAGGGTGGCCTGGTCGGTGGAAGAACGTGGTGGAGAAGACTTCATTTTCTTAATGCTGATCACGTTAGTCATGTCATGGCGCCTGGGTGGTGCATGAGGAATGCAAGCTGTTTTTATCCGATCTGACTTAGCAGCAGGGATGCTGGATTTCAGAAGCTTCTGTCCAGAAGTTCCGACTATCGCTGGGATGGCATCTGTGGATGGAACGTTCGGGTTTTTTGGGGAACGTGGAGGATGATTGTTGGAAAACACAACATGTTTTGGAGCCATTTTCTGTGGAGAAACCTTCACCGACGAGGAATGTTTTGTTGGTGCGTCTGTTTGAGGAACGTTGGCGGCGTGCTCGTTCTGCGGTTGCTTGGAAAGGAGTTGTTTTTTCCGAATGACAATCCATTTCTGTGGTGATGTGGAGACACAAATTCTGCACTTTTTTAAGAGACCATCGCAGGCTCTATGGTTTTGGCAACTTGGGTGAGGGGCAAAGTGTGGCTTCTTGCTTGTCCCTGTGAAGCCTGAGCATCGACATGGTGTTGGTGAAGGACATTTGGAGTAGAAAGTTGCTGTGGAACGGATTGATCTTCCTGGTCGGGAACCGATCCCTCAGATGACAAAGAGTCGGCCATGATGTGGTGGCGGTTGTCTGGACGCGGGAAGTTTGAATATGGAGGGAGCGGTTAGTCCGTAGCTGGTGGCGCCCTCTGGCAATCACAGGCGGTAGTAAAAGCAGAACGTGGACGCTTGTCGAAGGGAACGCAGGACGTAGTACTGAAAGGAATGGTGTTAATAGGTCGTTCCGTCAAGGATCGTATTAGTGAGAATGTTAATTCTCTTAGAAGAGGACCGGTACGAGTTTTCGGGGAACCGATGGTTTTAAAGCAGGATTAAAAGTTGTGGTGCTCTGTTTCATTTACTTATTTTGTTGTCTTTTCGTGGAAAATGATCCTGTATGGAACGTAGTAGGTGTAGTTTGTGGGGCTTGGAGGAACGTCGGGTCTCTAACGGATCCAGAGGTCGTTGCCAATGTTTTTACGGTTGTCGTATTCTTGCTCTCTTTTCTTCTTCCTCTTTTTTTTTTTTTTTTGGCTGATGGGATGGTAACGGAATTAAGAAAGGTGGAACATGTTAGCCACAATTTATAGTCCCTTCCGTTGGGCTGGTGACGGGAAACAGGGTGTAGGACGGTTGAGATGGAACCACAGGAGAATTATTGTGGGCAGGAGGAGTGACGGCATCAGTACACGATGGATGGTGATGGCGCTTTCGGTGATGGTAATGTAGATTAGTTTGTAGCTGAAGACGAAGTGTGGCGAGGAATGAGAGGAGTAATGCCCGGAATGGTAACGGAACGGGAACGCCGAACCGGCGAAGAACAAGGTGACAAGAGAAGGAAGTCCGGGGATGTGGCTCCTGGGACAGTGTAGAGGACGTCGTAAGGAAAATATTCGTTGCAGATGAGGTCAATGGAGACAGCCTTAGGAGACGGAGGGACAGGATCTGTGCTGTGTAGCGGAACATGGGAATGATAGTCCCGGACACAAAATGGACGGCGGAAGGTCGGGAATGGTACCGGTAAACGTAGCGTTCCTGATGGAATGAAGGCTGGTGAAGAGGCAACAGTCGTACGGAGAGAAACGGTAGTGATTGGTGATGGAAGGATCGGTGTAGGCGGCGTGAGCCATGGGTAGGACAACCAGTTGTTGAAGGAACGGAAGCGGAAGGTGGAACTGGTATGTGAGGAATGGCGGTTGAGCCAAATCTACGGAGAGCTCCCCTGTGACTGTCGGACGGGAAATGGGGTAGAAAAGCAGGAAATACTGCAGATGGAGGTTGACGGGCTGTGGGTAGAGAAAAGTACGTGTCATAGGAACACGGCCGGAACGTCGGGCTGGTGCCTGTGAGATGTAAAGGAAAATTGGAAATTAGCCAATAGCGAAAATTATACACTGGAAATAACGTCGTTCAGTAAGCCACCTTTATGAACTTGCGTTTCAGCGGAGTGGCATGACCCGGATTCGAACCAGCTACCCAGTTCGCCCCCAGATCACTTGCATAGCGCCTTAATCGCTATGGCCACGTCCTCCACTGGCATAAAGATAACTCACTGAACCCGTTTTTAAGGTCACAACCGTGACCAGGACTCCATTCGACCGAAATCTGCTCGGCCATAGGCAATGGAGATGGAAGACAAATCATACACTCGTAAGGCTCAATAAAGGAGAAATAAATAGACATAAATCGCTGTGAATATTATTAAGGAAAATTGGAAATTAGCCAATAGCGAAAATTATACACTGGAAATAACGTCGTTCAGTAAGCCACCTTTATGCACTTATGTTTCGTCGGAGTGGCATGACCCGGATTCGAACCAGATACCCAGTTCGACCACTGATGACGACTACAGTTAGTAGTTGAAAATTTGCAGTTAGTAGACTATCTTCGTTGTGAAAGTGTGCGTTTTTGTGAGTCTCGTGTGACATTTTTCAATTCTTACATAGCGCCTTAATCGCTATGACCACTTCCTCCACTGGCATAAAGATAACTCACTGAACCTGATATTAAGGTCACAACCGTGACCAGGACTCCATTCGGCCAAAATTTGCTTGGCCATAGGCAATTGAGAGGGAAGACAAATCATACACTCCAAAGGCTCAATAAAGGAGAAATAAATAGACATAAATCGCTGTAAATAATATAAAGGAAAATTGGAAATTAGACAATAGCGAAAATTAGAACGGGTTCTGTGAGTTATCTTTATGCCAGTGGAGGACGTGGCCATAGCGATTAAGGCGCTATGCAAGTGATCTGGGGGCGAACTCGGTAGCTGGTTCGAATCCGGGTCATATGCCACTCCGTCGAAACGTACGTGCATAAAGGTGGCTTACTGAACGACGTTATTTCCAGTGTATAATTTTCGCTATTGG
>JAHWFP010260667.1:12533-25823 GCA_023313725.1 Lithobius niger
ATCACGCTTTTGGTGCCGGTGTAGTTTACCCCAGTGACGAAACCCGCACCATACATGTGTTTCCAACTGAAACTAATTTGTGTTCGAAAAAGTAAATCCCCAAGTGTCTCATGCTTCGCTGCAGAACTCTGTTGTCATGGTACTGATAGTCGGGTTTTGGTGACAAGTAGGGATCGTCAGTTCGCCAGGCCGTCGGATCGTCGTGAGCAGGCTTGTTTTGTACACAGTGGAAAGCCTTTACATAGTGGCATGCAAGTGCACCTGTACGCAGTGGATCACAGGAGTATAGTGGTTTGCCTGTACACAGTGGATTGTAGGGATGTGCCGATTATCGGAATCATATCGGTATTGCCAGTTATCGGAGGCAATTCCGATGTTTCGGTACCGCCAATGTCCACCTCCGATGTGCTGATATACCGTATTGGATCAAATATAGGCTGCACTTTTATCGAAGTATTCGGAAATGACGATAACTTCGCTAAATATTGACCGATTTTGACGTTGAAATACACCATTTTAACCCTTTTTTCGCCAGCTTTCCAATGGTGCAAACCACAAGTCGTTAGCTCCACCCTCTCTCAAGGTATGTATTAAAAACCACTTAACTTACACTTTGAAACAAACGTGGCTTGGAAACAGATTAGAAAAACTGCTACTTACTGGTATTTTAGGACAAATATATCAAAGTGCTCGTTTGTTCATTACTTAATATCAACATTTTCACATAGTTCAATTTTAACATCTTTACAATTGTGTAGAAAATGTTTGGCTGCATACACTTTTTTTGTGAGGTAAGGTCTGGGGAAAATAACTGGAAGGAAAAAGAGCTTTGTATTACACATTTTTTTATTTTCTTTTTATATTTTTGCGAGGTTATGTTAAATATGAGTTTTTTTCTTGTAGTACATCGGCAGCAGAAACTGTACCACACTTTCTTTTTTTGCAAAATAATCATTATTTAGTGTTATATCGGCAGTTATCGGCATTCCGTTTTGTCAGTAATCGGTATCGGTACATCGGCAAAAAAGCTACATCGGCACATCCCTAGTGGATTGTCGTCGTTTTGCCATTTTTGAACTTCATCGCTTCTAGTGGTGCACCGATACGATAATTCTGATGCCGATACCAATAAACTGGTTCCGTACATTCTGATACCGGTTCCGATTACCACATGGCAGTACCACAGCGAATGGAAAAAATTAATAATAATGAATTATTTATGTTCAGGGAATCCAGGGTTTTGCTTTGGCAAATTTTTATAAATTTACATGCATTTTTAAACGTAAATTTTAACATACAAATTAAAAAATTTAATTTGATTAAAAAAAAAAAATAAAAAAAAAATAATTGTAACGTGTACCAGTAACGATTTTTTTTTTTAGATAGGAATTTTGCTTCCTGGATTAATGCAAATCCCTTTTTCTAGTGGTGCTGATGATTTTAAATTTTAACTTTCAGAGTGTATCACATTTAAATAAAAAAAAATTAAATTTAATTAAAAAAATTAAAATTAAATAAAAAAAATTAAATAAAAAAACTAAAGTTAAAAAATAGTTTAAAATAACCAGAAAGTTGAAACGGTTTTTTAAATTCTGGTCTGGACCTGCATTTTTAGCTAGGATTTTTTCTTCTTCAAGCCCTTAGTGAAGCTAATATGATTTAAAATTTTTGTTTTCTGGATGTATTAAATTAATTTTTTTTAAACTTAATTAAAATCAAAAAATTTAATTAAAATAAAAAAAACTTTGGCTAAACAAGAGCATGCTTGAAGATTTTATACAGCCCAGATGCTTAAAGAGTTTTAGCAAAGCTTTGCACTTGAAAGATTTTCACAGCCCGGATTTAGTGCATGGACTGTTGATTCCAATCGAACACACAATTTAGAAACAAAATGGCGGTGGAGGGTTTGTCAAACGTGAAACCTTAAGCAAAATAGGAAAACGACTTAATGATAATAAAGTCCTGACATCCTTAAACAAACAGTAATTAACTGTAACGTATTCTGCTCAGTATATTACCATCCTAGATAGGATTTTATGACAATATGATGCAAACTACTCAACAAAGGTTGATGTCAACAGGTAAGTGGCCCAATAAAAACGCGCGAAAATGTGTTATTCAACCAAGATCTACTATCAAGTGCAGTTTTACGATGATTTAAGCTGCTGGAATTAGTTTTCTATTCCAAGATCTCGAAGATATTCTTTCCAACTATCGTATACCCCTGGAAAAGGTAAAATAACTATGATATCAAGTGATTTAGTGGTCTGTGCCGATTTTTGAAAGGTAGGTGGTATCGGCCAATCAAGATTCCGGTACCGGTACCGGTTACGATACCACGGAACCGTACTCAGAACCAGTATCGGAATCGGTACACCACTAATCGCTTCGTCACGTCGAAGCTTCGCCGCATCGGTACGTCGATGCTTCGCTATTTAGGGAGTTTTCTGCTGTTTTGTAGGGCACTTTGGGGATGCTTTGTGACTATTTTCTTGGTCATCTTCCTGATTCATCCTTCTCTGAAGAGAGTTCAATCTTCAGACCACCCTGGAGGGTTTGTGGAGGCTCTCTTGGATTTCTGCCAAGGATTTGGGCGTAGGCATGGGTCAGATAGATTCTTGCGCGACGCTTGTTCCACTTGGCGTATTGACCTATGCATCGGTTCCGGAGGGACGAGTAGTTTTCCCAGGACTCTAGGGATGATCTAATTTTCGTAGACAATCTCCCTTTGGACTCGCTCCTATGGTGGCTTCGGCCGGTTTATGTCACGGCGGTAGTTACTTTTCACAGTCCCAGCCCGGACGTTTGTCTTACCATGGATGCCTCGACGGTGGGCTGGGGTGCACACACGACCGTACAGCGTCAGGGATCTAATCAACGGGCGATGCGCCCTGCACATCAACACTCTGGAACCCCTGCCATCGTTTGTGGACTCAGCATGTGGTCGTTTCCCGTCAGAAAATCGGTGCAGGCGAGGCCTTAGAACCAACTTTTTTAGTGGCTTTAAGGTAAGTATTTTAGGATAAGTAAAAATGTATCTTTAAATTTCTGTTTTTGTAAAACACATGCTTACATACTGGCCATTTTTATGGTCGGCGCCTTTTCGTGTATCGCAATTTGCCAGGATTGGAATTTGCCGCTACGTACTTTGGTATGTTTAACTGGTAAAGTTGCAAACTTAACTTTTGAAGTGTTGTTTAACATTTAAGTTCCAACAAGATGAATGTGATTTACTATTTTTGAAATTCAAGGGCAAAATACTGTAGTTCGTTTATAGAAACTCATTTATATAGTCTTTGTGTAATTTTTTTGTAATTATTTTTATTTTAGGTCACTTTTGGATCATCTCCAGTATGTTCTGAGTAGTGATCTGATTAGCTCGCCATCAAAAATTTTGGCAGCAGCTGCCATTTTGCACATTATCGGCAAGCACTACAGTAAGTTTTTGCGTTACATATGCAATGTTTACGGAATACAGCGTTAGTTGTTCATACAGCTTGGTTTATGTCCAATTTTCCTGTTCCTGATACTTGGGTTTTTAGTAACATTTTAGCAATTAAAAAATAAGCACACTTAAAACTTAGGTGTAGTAATATTAAAATGAAGTTGCTGGTAATAATTTCAGTGAAGTTAACCTTATTTTAAATGTTTCACTTAAAAGTTTTTCTTGTCAGAACACTTTGCTTATAATTTCAGGTAAGCTACCTTCTAGTGCCTTACAAGCGTCAGTATCAGCTGCCAGAGAAGTTGTGCAGAATTCTCAAAATTCCTTTCCTGTGGATAATAATGATTCATCGCTGGCGATTGAAAGGTAAAGGTTTGTTGCAATCTAATATATTAATATGTTTACCACAAGGAGAAAGTCATATGGTAGCGAGTATGTTGGCCCTATGTCCCAAAGTACGACGGATGACCCACTAGATCATCTGAAGCCGTCAAAGAGTGAGTAGAGATACAAACTGACAACTGTTTAACAAGGTGTCAACGGCTTGGTAATATATTGTAACTGTATAGTGTGTAATGCTGCACCGATACTGGATAGGATCAGTGGCCTATATTTGTGGTTCGGTATCAATAACTTTCGAACTGTTCGAGATTACTACATGCAGTTTGTGGCGTTTTGCTAAGGAAATCGCTGATTATCTTCCTAGCTGTTTTTTAACTGTTGGCTGCTATTTTAAATTTAATAATTATTGGACTTGAAAAAAATATTGCCGATACCATTACCGATACAATTATCCAAAATTAAATTTAGTAGGTCTACTAGCCTGTTGCAGTAAGCAATGGTAATTCTCCCCCGCCTCCTAAACTCAATCGGCCAATCCTGCTAATCTGTTGTCGTTTCGCAGTTGAAACACGGGAAACTATTTGAAAATATCGAGAGTCGGCGTTTACTGTGCTTATTAAGACTACACCATTACCAGATAGTTTGCCGATGTTTGCGTTATCGGTTTTGCATCGGAATCAGCAACATTCGCTGAAATATCAATGACTCTGGAACCGTTATCGATTATGATATGCAGTATTGCGGATTTTGCACAGGTACTCACCGAGTATTTTCGTAATTATTGGTTACTGTTTAAAATTTTTGTTAAGTAGTTATTGAACTTATGAAGAAAACTATACCATTGATAAAGAAAATTAGGGATTAAATTTTAGATGTCTGTATCGGTGCAGTCTTAGTGGTTATAAAAGTGGTGATAAAACAATACATGAAGGTCACGCAGTCAAGATGGCTCACAGCAACAGGTCTTCACTTCATGCAATAAGAAACTAGGATTCAGAGTGTACAGAGGCAATATTGCTCGGATAGTTGTAGTCCCCCCCTCCCCCCCATCTCTCTTTCTCTCTGTGTCCCTCCCTCCTCTCTCTATATCTGTTTGTGTCTATCTATCTCCTCTTCTTCCCTCTGTCTATCTGTCTTTATCTCTCTCCGAACATTTCAAGTGCATTCTCTCCACTGGGGGCGAGTTGAGCCATCTTAACTAAGGGCATTCCTCTCGTGTTGCTCGCTTAGAACACTGCAGTCAGGAGCTGCTCATTATGCCCGTTTGGTAAAATCAGAAACAGAAAATATGTGTGCTAAATATTAAAAATATTTGATTTCGAGTAAATGCAAACGGATTTCAAATGAACCAAATTCCACTGCATATACTCAGCAATGCTGTGGTGAAGAAGTAGCCATTCTGAGTTTTTTTCTCATTACTTCATGGGCCTTCCAGTAGTCGTATTTTTTTGGCGAATAACCTACTTTTGGAGGATGCTGAAATTTGTCAAGTTCAGGTCAGACTACAGTACAGTCTGAACTAACAAAGCAAAGTAAATCAAATCGTTACAAAAGGGTTATTAAACTACTGTAGGCTTCTTCTATGCCGATAGTGGAATTTCTGATGTCCACTGGTGAATTCTTTATTCATTTTCTGACACTTCCAGAAAGATGGTAGGTACATATAGTTGACTAACTGTGACGTACGCAACGCCAAAAAATTTCAGTGTTTCTTCAAACCAGTAAATTTTTGAAAACTGCTATACGGGTTTTCTTCTTCAGGCTAAGGATGAAACGCGCACGCACCACTACCAGTCAAGATTCTACTCCAACCGTCTGCAACATTTGAACTTCCCATTCCCTTACTGCAAAGCGATACTGTAGTACAGCCTTAACTTGACACCTCATCGAAGCGTTCAGCCAAAGCTCCCCAGAATCAATGCTATGACGTCAGACAGTGACGTCTCTTTTTGAGTCCAAGCACACTTTAGGAATGTACTGAGGCTGTCTCACTGATATTTTCTCCATTTCAAATCTTCTAGGCGTTAATGGCATGTTGTATTGTGGATGGAAAAAATGGTTGAAGAGAAACCCTTCAATTCAAGCCTATCTCTACCTAACATTCAGAATGAAGTATACATTCCATTTCACCACCTGATGCAAGGAAGTGCAGATAGTACTAGATAGTGCTAGATGTTGCCGCATTCTGGTGACGGTTCCACTTTAATTCCTATAATACTGACAGGTTCAAGCAGAAGTAGTTTTACAGCCCCTTACTTGAGTGCATCAATGTACAGTTAGAGTATAAAGTGTGACGTCACATTTTTGACAGACCCTCCTCCGACATGTCACATTTTGTCACATTGAACTGACCCCATCCCTCCCTTCGGAGCGTGACATACTTTGTGAATGGTCCCTGACCAGTTGTGTCTGTTTCGTAGGATACACTAATTTAAAGTAAATAATTTTTTCCATTAATACCAATAGGCCTTAATAAAACTTTTAGAATTAATCGTTTAATGTAACAAGGATTTAAGCTTAATGTTATTGACATGTGAAACATTTCTGTCTGAAGGTTAATTGGAATAAAGAAGCTACAAGTGAAGTCATTTGGCTTTGTTAATTCCAACTGCTTTCTTAAAAAGATATTAGGCCATGGAAAGAAATTGCTTTGGTTCTCGGGCATTTTTTACAAGCCCAAAAAGTTACCCGGTGACCAGGCTTTTTTATTTATTTTATATTTCGGTTTGAAACTAAGTAACCTAGCATCTCAAATTGGTTCTTTCTGTTTAGATTGTGGTAATAAATTTCTAAACTATTTCAAACTACAACTAAACCTAATACTTGCTTGATAATGTATGTGCAAGAAACTTGCTCATTTCTGTCAAACATTTTTCTTAAGTAACCTTTTGCGTGTCACTTTTTTTATTTAGCCAAAAGAAAAGTTACCAGGCAGGGCCTGAGAACCGACAATTTTTTTTTCGCAGCCTTAGTATCGAAAAAAGTATTGGTATCGGAAAAAGTATCGGTATCGAAAAAAGTATAGGTATCGAATTGAAAAACGTGGTATCGCATACCCCTGTCACAGGCAGTGATCTTCGGCAATAAATGTAAGCGAAGAAAAGAATATCTTGCCAGATGAAAAACTAGAAATCAGTTCTGAATCAAAAAGGTGAGCACTGTAAGACTAAGAATGCTTGCAACTTCTTCACAGCAGCATACAAGAAAACGTCGAAAACATTGCTTTTCAAGAATCCGGTTTTAAAACCGTTCAATGCCTTGCTGTGGCGCCAAGAACGGCAACATGTATGCAACAAGCACTTCAACAGTTACTAACAATGATGGGTTATCCTTTACTTGAAGCAGACAAGGTAACGATGAATGCATATACTAAAGAATAGCTTAGCCATACGGCTTGTATTGGCACTGCTCACTTTTGTGAAAGTTTTCTTTTAATTGATCTGTGTGAATGAGCTTACTTGTAGGTCGAATATAATTTTAAAAATTGTTCTCTTGTATACTTTGCCAAAGTCTTGCACGGAGCTTGTAAAACTTCAAGAATATGCAGGCTGAAGCTGAAAGACTGGGAAATATAAGTAAATTTTTAAATCATACGTTTTGGACTCTTTGGTATTTACCAGTAAATTAGGGACATAAAATGTTGATACCAATACAGGGAAATTTAGAACAAAAATTTTGTATTATTATGCACTGAGCCTCGAACTTTGTGTTGTGGTGTGTGACCCTTACGGGGGCTGTTTTTTTAGTTTTTAAACTATAATTTCTTACTGTCACTCCTAACCCTCTGAACTTAATTTATTTGTTAATTTTTTACAGAGATTATGTGATAACTGCTGAACAACTGCTAGAAGAATTGGGAGATAAAATTACGTGATAGTTATTTGAAGTCTTAGTAGACCAATATATTGTAAAGGCTGTTATCTTGCATAGTATGGTAAATGCAACATGTGATTTTCTAAAAGTTTTATACACTTCTCCGTACTCTTAAAATAATAATTGCGTAGGAGCTTTTAACAAAGATTTTGAATATGTTTGTGCCTTAACAAAGATTTTGAATATTTTTGTGCCTTTGGGTACCGGTGTCAATCTTGCGTGCATTATTGTGGATAAGAATTAGCAAGAAGTGTTTGTATATAAAATAAATTCTGTTTTTGATGCCGTGGCCATGTGTTCTCATTACTTTGTAGCCTTTAAGACCACAAATATGTAGAAATTTTAGAAATTTAAAATAATCCTGAAAAAATGCCTGTGCGATCAATTTGCGGGTGGGCACCCCATCGTTGTGAACCCTTCGTTCTTTGATAATTACATTGTGTTTCGTCTCCATAATGTAGAAGCTATTTTCAAAGATATTCACAACAATGCGTTGTTTATTTTCGATAAACATACTAGAATTTTTCGATTGAAGGATACCATTTGGCTTCTTCAGTCAGCATCTAGTGCATCACATTAGTTAGCTTTGATTCAAATTTCGTGGCTTGCTTGCTCCACTGTTCTTTATGGGCGGAAGCACCCTGGCTTTTTCAACCTAGAGAGGTCTGCTTTCAATGAGGGATGTAAGGTACTGGATGAATGGGAATGATGAGGATTGAATGCTCATGAGGGGGATGCCCACTTCCTGATGGTGTCATATGGTGAACGATTCAAGAGCCCGTAGGCAGTTAGAGTTGGATGCAAACATGGTGTTGGCTGCGTTCCAGTTAATTCGTATTTGGCCTCATCTTGGTGGACTACCACTGCATTTCTTTAGTTGCGAGACCGAGTGGTCATAATGAGAGGCTCCTCGTCTGTACCACTATCCGCCGCTCGGGACGAGGGATCGCTGATTTCCCGACCACCATCCTTGCTCCTGCTGCGATCTCTTGGCTATTGAGCCTATCCGGTCTCCTGCCGTCCTTCGCCTTTCGGCTGCTGCGGATTCCATCCGTCGTCACTCTGCGCCCGCCTTGAGGCAGGCCGCGCCCCTCACGGACACTTCCAACTTTTCTTCTCTAGCCGCCACGCTGTTCACTTCGTTGGGACGCTGTGCTTACCATCCACTTCTAGCACTAGCCTGCGCAATGTCCATCTCCGCTTCGTGATGCCGCGAACAAAGGGGACGCAAAGGATATACCTCCCCCCTTCCTCGCCATCCGGCCTTGCCGGTCCCGGCTGATTGTCTGGGCCCTCCGCCCTCCGCACGCTGCCATCCCTCGGAACAACCGTTCCTTGTTTTTGGCCGACGACCTCGCGTCTGCGTTGCGTATGGGCAGTGGGTGACTCTGATCAGCCCAGAGTCGGTCATCGTCCTCAGTCCCCCTACCCGGTGGCTGCCTCCGCACAGCATTCTTTGGGATGGGCTGCCTCCTTGCTTTCTATCGGCTTTCACCTACAAAAAAAAAAAAAAAACAGTTCCTCATCCGCGCCTCCCCACTGCGCATTGCTTCTGCGCAGCCCTTTTTGGTTGCGCCGCTTCACCGTTTACTGTCGGATTGCGCCTTCCCTTCCCTCCAGCATTGGATGCTGTTGTTCCTTAAAAGGGGCATGGTATCCCTCCGCATCTTCACCACCTGCGCATCCTACTGCGCAGCCCTCTTTCTGATATATATTCTGACGATGCAGTCCGCTTGTCTTTCCTTGACTGTCGTCCTATGCAGCTGTGCTATATGCTGCTCCTCAACTGATCCAATCCTTGTGTCCATCCTCCAGCATACCTCCATCCTCTTCACGGATCCGCCGGTCCTTAGCACCAGCTACTTTCACTAGCCACTCCCGGTTGACGCTTTGCTCCCGGTTTCCTCTGCTCCGGCCTTAGGAGTGGCTAGACAGAGGACCGGTCCTTCCTCAGACTGGGATGCTTCTATTTTCACAAATGTTCCACCGCCGATTGGACGTTTTTCCCGTCCGTCGCTCCTCTCCATCTTCTTCTCGTCCGCCGGTCCTCCGGACCAGCGATCCTCGTCCTTTCTGCGATCCGCCCTCATCCGCTTCTGCAGGATGTCTTCCAAGATTCTATCGATTGAGGTTCCGCTCCCGGCCATACCTTCTACAGTCCTTAGATTCGCAGGCCGGGGGGCCACTCCGTCCTCCCCTTGGATCAGGATAATTCCTCCTGCCACGGTGACACATCGTTGGTCCGGACGCATCCCTACTCACCGATCCTCTGCTGTTCGACAACCACTCACTCCGCCGTCCGCTATCTTCCCGGCGTTAATGTCCTCATTTCCTTCTGAAGCAACCAGGGGCACTTTCGTAGAGACCGATCCGCCTCGGGTCGTATCCCGTACATTTCGCAGGCACCATCCTCTTGTTCATCAGCTAGTCCTTCGGTCCTCGGACGTTCGCTCCGCCATCCGCCTCTGTCCTTGCCATCACCAGCCTTCGCTGTTCCTCTTGGATCATCGGCCAGCCTTCCTCTACCTTTCATCTGCCAAGGCTTCGATTCCTAAGCAACGACGATCTTCCTACTCTCCTGCGGACGGAGATCTCCATCCTATTTATCTCCATGTCCCATCCCGGTCCTCTGCATCCTGCTGACCCTGGTCCTCTACCAGTTCCGCCCACATTTATACCTCCGGGAAAAGGACATAAGCTCTCTAAGATAGGCCTGCACGACTCAGTCTACAGTTCCCCATGACCTACTCCTGGGCTCTTGGATGCGTTCCTCACAGGACGCTTTTCATACTTCTCTCGTTACCCCTCGCTCCCCTACTCGGGGGAAGAGGGGAGGGCACTTGCTCCCATTCAGAACAACAACATCACGATCCTCACCACCCTTCCTTCCCCTTTCTAGACCTTTGTAAGGCAGGGGCAGGATAGGACGCTGCCCACCACATTAGGTAATCTATTTTCTTCTTCCCTCAGAGCCAGGCTGTCCGCCTTGTTCCCAGCTTCACGCCATGCGCTGCGTCCGACCCCATCCTCGGTAACGCCGTCCTGCTGCCTCGTGCTTAAGGGACGCCGGGTAATGGCTCCTCGTCCTGCACTCGTCATTCCGCATCCCCTCCGGTCCCACCGGTTACAGATACTGTTGCAGCCGCGTCCGCTGCACTATCCTCTTCTTTCTGAACCGTCCTGATACTTAAAGACACTGCAGCTACGTCCCCGATCCCTTGCAGTCAACTTTCTCCAGTACGGAACCTACGTTCTCCTGCCAACGGACTCTCGTGCCAAGGGACGATACACTTGCTTAAAAGCTTCGATTTAAAACTCGACAGGTTGCTGCCAAGTTAGCATCCTCTGCAGGACCGTAACCTAACTTCTCTAGATTTGTCCTCGCGTTCATCCCATCCTTCGGTAACTTGACATCCCACCACTCGGCGGGCCAGTGAACCACTCACTCCGTCCTCAGTACATTCCCTCATGGACTCCTTACTCCAAACCTTTAAACGAAAGGCTCCAGTTTTTGATTACACGACAGTCTGGCTTACCCTCCATCCTTAGGCGACACAAGCTTTCCCTTGAGGATGCTGGTCCTTCTGCCGCCCTGGACGATCTGCCTCGTCCCATCCTGTCCGGTCAGTTGCCTCCTCAAGTCCCTCCCGAGGACAAGGACTCTGATTCCTGTTGCTCACCAAACCGTCCTTCTCGGATTAACCAACCCTACCTTTCCAAGGAAACCCTGATCCTTCCGAGATTCGACTACCAGACCTGCTGCAAACAATCGAGGGGGTCATCCCTGATTGTTTTCTTCACAAGCCGTCGTCTTCCTCCACATTGGACTGGTCGCAACCTGGTTTCCACTACTACTCTCCCTCCTTATGGTTTTCCCGTAACAATCAACCATCTCCAGTATATATCCGCGTCCGTTACGTAACGTCTCCCGCTTTCCGCCGCCCTCTGCCTTCTGCATCATCCTACCCCTCGATCCCCTGCTCGGGGCGACCGGGTGGGGGGGGGGGTGACTTTCTCCCTCTGGGCTTACAGTACCACGATCCTCATCATATTAGACCTCCAACGTCCTCATCCAATCCCCGCCATTCGGCTGGCAAAAACGTCAGGCATGATCATTCGGATTCATTCCTCACGACAAGCTATCCAGGGCGAACATCCGCATTGCAGCCATCACGCTATTCGGCGACCTCTGCAAAACTGCCTACTATCCTACTAGTGGCCCATCCTCTTTGTTCTCTGGCCATTTCACTGAACCTGCCGTCGACCCACACCTCCCTCCGCTTCCAGCAGTGTTTCCTAGACCTCTACAATTGAGGGCATGATACCCCTCCGCACCACCACTATCCGTGCATCCTCCTGCACAGCTTCTTTCGGTTCTTCCCTCCTAGGTCAATCACCGTTTTTGCTCCTGCTAGGCACTCTTCACGTTTCGGTACTATACACTGCTGGTCGACGTCCTCCGCTTCTGCATTGGCTGTCTCCCGACCTCCGCTCCTCCGCAAGGGGCTCATACAGCGGCCTCGTCCGTTCCTCCCATAAGGATCCTCTCCGCCCTATCCGGGTTCACCAAGTCCTTCCTCCAGTCCTCCGGAAAGATCGCCTTCTTCTCTTCTGGGTCCTCCTCTCTCGGGACCAGGGACGTTTCTACCGTCCGAATCTACCTTCGCTACATCTTTACGGGTGGCTACTGTCATCCGTTTCCCTCCACTCACCAGGCACTCTTGCCGACGAGGCCTCTCGCTTTGCCTCCAGGGGCGTGCGGTCCTCCACCAAAAAAAAAAAAAAAAATATAATAAAAAAAGGGTTTATGGTAACCACTGGAAACGGTGGTTTCATTGATGTATTGCTTACCAGGTCCATCCAATCGATCCACCCTTACACGATCTCCTCCGTTCCCTGACCTTCTTTAACGAAGGTTTACGGGGATCCTCCATCCTGGTCTATAGGTCGGCATTGAATGCCGTCTTTCAAGCCGCCGTATACACCGCTCTCCTCACCGACTATAAGATCTCTTTCCTAATCCACTCGTTCCAACTGGATCGCCCATGCGTCACCCAGTGGCGTGGCGTGAGTCCCCGCAGCCCCCGCAGCGGCGGGAGGGCGCAGAGCATTGTTGGGCGCCATCGCGTCTTGCTGATTTTTTAATTAATTTTTTTTTCGATTCGATTAAAACTGACAGTTTCCGCCGTCGTAGACATATCGTCACAGTCTCTCTAGGCTGTTAGGCCAACAGAATTAAAGAAATTTGCAAGCTAAAGAGGTACTGGGGGGGGGGGGAGGGCACAAAACGATTTACAGGGGCACCAATTCTCTTAATGAAATACAAAAAAATGCATCTTTAGCGCTACAAATACTACTCCAAAAATGAATCAAGGTTGTAAACTGCAAAATAAAGGTGTAAATACCTGAAACAAGGCCCACATTTTTTCTGTACGTGGTGGTGGAATTACGCTTGCACCCCCCCCCCCAGCTTCCCCCACCCCAAGATTCACTGACTTTGGCCCAGTCCTGGACTGTGGGACTGGGAAACTACCTTATTTTCAGAATTGGGCAACGCTTGCTGTGTTGTTGTATTAGTTTGGTGATGAAATTTCGTTTTAAATTTTTATTTTCTGGGGGGGGGGGGGGGG
>JAHWFP010260667.1:32785-44373 GCA_023313725.1 Lithobius niger
AAAAAAAAAAATATATATATATGTATATACATATGTATATGAAACAGTATTTTACGGTAGAACCAAAATGGGGATCTCTTCCCTTTAAAAAGATGTGAAATGGAATGTTTACTTAACCTGGTTTCGTTAGGGAAATACAAATTTAAAGCCTCTTCTCGGCTTTGGAAGGGCTGAAGACCACTACAGCCACAGCAATAAATACAGTATAGTAGTTTGTCACCATGAAATCAACACGAAGTCTTTATTAATGTTTATTGCATGGTCTATTACTTTCACAATGCTAAAAACTATTGGAGATATATCCCACATTACCAGACTTTACACTGTACTAAAGTGTGGTGATATGGTTGCCATGTACAATAAAGTGGAGCGATGTCACATAACGTGCCTGACGTAATTTTTACATGATGAAGTTTCCATGATGAGCAACACAGACATCAATCCATTGAATTAAAAAAAAAAAAACGTTTATCCTACACTTTATAAATAAAAAGAAAATCCCACCCTCAAGGCACAAAACACCCCTCGCTCAAATGGTATTGGCCGCAAACCAGACTGCATCAATAAAAAAATTATGCAAACGTGACGATATAATCTTTGCATATTGCAACACCGCTATGAAGGCAAATTTTCCGTATACACCAACAATTTAGTTTTTTATTTTAAAAGCTAGGGACCGTACAACAAATTAGATACACCACCCAGCGCGAACTAGATCTTGATTTATGAGCTGATGTGTCATATCCCTTACATGGCCAATCTGCTCAAACTATGTCTCGATGGCGTCTTGGCCTTGCCGTGGTTCTCGCGGATTGGCCATGTGTATCTTTCCTATTGGGTGATAAATCTAATACAGTTCGCCAAGAGTGCTACAACTATTACTTAGCTTTAAATAAGTGGCAGTCACTCGCTGGTAACCCATTAAACCTGTCAATATAACTTGTCTAAGGACAGCATTACCCATCGGTGACGCCATTACTAGGATTGCAGAAGAACCGCTCACAAACTATTCCTCAGGTGGCATTGCTATCGCTGTTAATGATGATACATCATTCGCTTGCTCATGGTATTAATAATCACTGGTAGTCGTGATGGCGGAGTTGTTAATGATGCTCAGCACCGTTGAAGTCGGAACAGATATGATTGGAAAATGGAAAACAGTTAAGGTCCCGCTCAGAATTCAAGGTTGTGTGAGGAACTACCCAACTGCTTCAGTAACATTAGGATTTAATTTCAAGATTGTAATTTTTCTGGTACAGTCAGAGGTACATCCCTTCCTTTACTGGACTTTCTTCTGCTACAAAGTATTTGGTAAGGTTCAAAATTGGGTCATTTCAGCTCCACAAGTGTTAAGTTGCTTCTGCTGACTTGAGGATCCTTATAAAATATACAGGGTGGTCCATAAAAAATGCAACAGCAAATTTTTTCTAAATACAAACTTTTTGGAGTATAGATTCAGACCACTGCCTTGTGTGGATGGAGAAAGGAGGGATCTAAGAATGGGGAATTAAAGTGAAGGACCATGGGTTTATGTAAGCAAAGGGGTGGAATCGCGATGATCCTAGGAAGCCGAAGGGGTCTTGGGGTGTGGTTGAACCCTCCAGAACCGTAAAGGGAATATCAAAACTACCCATTCTTTTAGACATCATCTGACCCTTTACAGTTCTGGAGGGTGCTAACAAAAAAAGTTTGTACTTAGACGACTAAGTTTTGCTGTTGCTGTTGCACAGTGTTTTTATGAACCATCCTGTGTATCTCTCACGCCAAGTTAGGCAACAAACATCACACCAATTCAATTGTCGAGCTTGTAAATCATTGTAGCGCGACGCCATAGCGTCAGTTTCTAATATCCTGAAGCATAGTTTGGCATATTTCAGGTACTTGGGGGGATTGGGGGGGGGGGGGAATAATAATGCGGTACAAAAGCTTAAATTCTGTTGAAATCGAGAGCAATGACCCACCTGACAAAAATTAACTCATGGTGGAATGCCAGCTAAGCTGCTTTCAATGCAAAATCTGACCCTCAATAACGTCGCAAATGTGTTACTACTAGTTACTCGCTAACTAGCTAGCTAGTCCGCTCATCCTCATGTTAAATACCATAGGATGATTATTCGTCGATCCCGAGAAGGCTTCCAGCTATGAAATTGGACGAATGGGTGCAGTACAATACGAACTGCGTACCTTTAATGGTTTGGAGCCTTGGGGTGTAACGGGGAGGGCGCGAAAGTATTGTTATAACCATTGTTAGTATTGTCGGCATCATCTCTCATTGGACGGCCAAAGTTCGGACAATGACAACGTGTGTACTGATGTACGTGCCTAGACACACACTAGTGTATCGCGATGAATCTAAACAAAGTTGCCAAAGAAATTGTGTTCTCATCCAATTCATGAAAAATAAACAAACTGTAAAAACAAACCCCAAAACTGGTAAAGAGGCCATTAAGTTCGGCCCTTCGAAGAAGAAATATCTACACACCAAAACTAACTAAATAAAACAAATTATAACGAAATTAAAACCAAACTAAAAACCTATAAAGAGGTGACTAAGTTGAGAATTGTTCGGCCTATAGGTAAAGGGTAGCAAAATGTTGAAAACCAATTTTTTGTTGACGTGGCACTTTATTACACATCTGCACGGTAGTTGAAGTTGAGTAAGAATAATTAGTGCAAATAACTTTATAAAATAAAACAATTCTTTATTGCAATCTGTAGCAATAGTACAGTGACAATGCAACATTGTAATTACTACAAAAATAAAATATGCATTGTGCTGTTGTAATCAAATGATGTAAGACCAGTTTTCCATAGAACTTGCAAAAGATGCTAATAGCAAACTGGTAATATTCGTGTGAAGTGGTGTTTTATCTTTGTCTTGTTTGCAATTGTGGAAATGGAAATGATTGACATGTTTTCAACAGTCGTTAATGAATGATTTTGTAAAAATAGAAAACTAGAAGAATATGGCTGTTGTGTGTACTACTTTCATGTTACACAAAACTATCCCAACCGCATACTAGTGGTAAAATTCTCCCCCACCCCCCCATACACGTAAAAAAAAAGATTTAAGGTTGCTAAAGCTGTAACGTGAAATGTGACAGAAATTAATTTTCACCTGTGCACCATAACACTACAGAAGAAAATTTAGTATGAAGAACCAAAGTAACAGGTTCCTTAAATTTGTATAATAATCCACAGCTGTGGTACCCGTAGCGTTAGACTTCTAACTCAACGGTTTTTTTTCACCCATGATGGGTTACTCGTGTACTTCGTATGGCAACCAAAGAAAGTAACTTGTCTTTGCAAGATACACCTGCACAACTCGTGTAGGGCCAAGCTACGCTTCAAAGCAAACTGTAAATGTTGTCTGTTTGTTGGTTTCTGTTATCCAAAGATACGTCTGATAACAGAACCTTTAGTCGTACTTGGAACTGTGGTTGAAATCCATTCAACTTCTTTGCTAGGTATTTTAACTGAACCTTCATTATTTATCAAGGCCTGCTGTGATTGAGCTGCTGATGGTCTACTGGTGGGAGTAGTTGTTGGACGTTGTGTGGTCGTGGTTGTGGTGGTGGTTGTGGTAGTTGTAGTGGTTGGTGTTGTAGTAGCTTTACGACTATTGCCTCCAAATAGACCTGATAAAAATCCTGGCTTTTTAGATGTGGGTGTGGTTGTTGGTTTGGGTGTTGTTGTGGTTGTCGTGGTAGTTGGTTTGGGTGTTGTCGTTTTCTTAGTAGTGGGTGTGGAAGACTGACCACCACCTCCGAAAATCCGATTAATAAGTGATCGCCTTTTGGTGGTTGTTGGCACAGCTGTGGTTGTCAACGCAACTACTACTTTGCCTGGGGTTGAAGAGTCTTTGGAGGGTGGAGTTGATGCTGGGGCAAGACCTGGTAGAGCAACGCCTCCTTTAGGTGGAGGTGAAGTGCTTCTTGGTGTTGTACTTAAAGCCTTGGGTGGTGCTTCTGTGACCTGTGATGGCCTTTGTACGCTGGGAAAGCCTGATGCTCCAGATACAGAAACTGGAATTTCGGTCCAGTATGTGTCAAATTTCTGGACAATCACAGCTCTGAAACAAACGTTAAAAACATTCTCCTTAAATGAAACATTCTTTTAAAATTCTAACTTGGAATGTGAATACAAGCCTTCAAGAAAATGTTCCATGTCCCGAATGGTTATAATTTGTGTTAGTAGAAAAATGCAATAACTAAAGTAAGAACAACTAAATAAGGATAATGATGGACATCAACAGTGACTTATTTCCAAGTACCCATATTGAACAAGAAACTTTAAAACCGTTCAGGCTCAAACTTATTTGTTTAACACAAAATTTAAGTATAGTTTTATTGTACATAAGTGAAAATAGTTTAGTATGCAGTGGCTATGAGCAACTAAGCTGTGAATTTCACAAGGGACATTAAAGTTGAATCTGAAAACCTATTGATTTATTACCATTTAAGACAAGTACTGATAATACAAGCCAGTGCTAAAAGTGACACAGAACTTAGCAATTTTATCCGTGAGCTTCCCATTATGCACGAAATATCAATCCGAAACTGCAGTTCAACTCATATTTTCGTGTTAGCTATTCTTTGCTACTTTACAAATTCTTTGTGTCAACTATTTGTACTTACTTCATGTGAACCCTTCCAGAGGGCACTTTAACCAATGGCTTCCATGTTAGTGTAATGTCGTCTTTCTCAATCTTTTTGTCGTGGGTTGTTGCTCCGCAACTTAAGGGATGAGACCAGTCATCATTTTCCCAGGTTCCAATGGGTTCACCAGAATCGCTTGTTGCCAACACTAGGAAACCTCTGAACTTCGGTGTACCAGGCTTTGCTTTAATAGTAACTAGAACAACAATTTAAACCATGTGTTAGGGTTTTTTGCGAGGTTGGGGGGAGGAGTTAAGAGCCACAAAGCTAGCCAACTAACCTACCTAGCCTTTAATAAGAGAAAACAATCACAAAAACTATGCCAGTACTATGCTAAAGTAAAGAGCGTAGGAGAAATAGAAACATTTTAGGGATATAACTTTACTAATTGCTAAATGACAACACAGTGTTAATAGTGTACAGTTCCGGTCAAAAAAACGACCTTTATCGTTATATCGAGGGTTGTAATAACGGGGTCCGGTCGAAATCCCGACAATCAAAATCCCAACACCAAAATCCCGACAGTCAAAATCCCGACAGGTGAAATCCCGACAGCTAAAAAAAAATCCAACATTCAAAAAACAGGATTACTTGCTGAAAATCATTTAAAAATCGCAGGAGGCGAAAAGTATCGATATTGCCGAATTGTCCTGTAATTCGAACTGGATCATTATGACCCTTATGCGATTGAAGCGGGTTGACAGGGCAAGCCGACTCTCCTTATGAAACAATACAGGGGGCAGGAACACAGGAGCATCGTGGTTTGCATATTTCAAAATCAGTTTGATGTAAATTGAGTGTGTTGTATTATTTTAATGTATTACTTTTTTTTTAATAAATTTAGTTACGCCATAGTTTAAATACCAACACTCGTGACCGGCAAAGTTAACAGTAGTAATATACTATAAACTGAATCAGTTAATGAATTTGCTACATAGGAGCCAGAAGCACAAGTCTGTTTACATCTGAAAAAGGCAACCCAAAGCTGAAAGTGCCTGGCTGAAAGAGAGTGAAAAACGCATAGCAACAGTAGTCGATGACTGGAATAATCGAACAACATCCGAGTTCCTTCCCGGTCTGGCTCATTAACATTGCGCTGTAATTTTTTTGATGTGTATATTTTAGCCAGTGCGTATTTTTACCTTCTTATTAGCATGTTTAGCCAATGATGTAAAAAAAATTTTTTTTAGATCTATTACTGTGTTTTTTTTTTATTAGCCAAAGCATTATTAACTAAAAGTAAAATAAATTTTAAACAAATGTTTCAACAAATGAAAAAGAGTTTTTTATATGTTTTACGACCTGTCGGGATTTTGACCAGTCGGGATTTTGACTGTCGGGATTTTGACTGTCGGGATTTTGACCTGTCGGGATTTTGACCTGTCGGGATTTTGACCTGTCGGGATTTCGAACCAGACCCGTAATAACAACCATGGAGAAAATCAGTTATTTCGAAAACTACTGGACGGATTTTCATGAAACAAAAACTGAACTGCTTATTAGATTGTCTACTGTATTTCTATCCTTATTAAATACTAACCTGACTGAAAATAATTGACCGAGCGAGAAAAACTTTATATCTGATGATATCTCGTAAACCAGTGGATGGATTTTCGTGAAACAAAGACTGAATTGCATATTATATTTTTCTGCTGAATATTGCATGTCATACGTATAGAAATATAACATATATCCTACCAATTAATCCAGTTTTTGTTTTATTCAATTCTATCCAGTAATTTATAAGATATATTATTAGTTATCAACTCGGTGCTGCTCGCTCGGCCAGTTATAGTTGGCTACTTACCGTTACATATAATACGTATAGAAATATAGCTGATAGCATAATAAGAAACCCAGTTTTTGTTTCATTCAATTCTGTCCAGTAGTTTTCGAGATATCAACATTTTCGTTCAGAGTCACATACATTAATCCTGCAACTTCTTCCGTATAACGAAGGCGTTTTTCTTTACCGGAACTGTACATAGTGTATATAGTAAGAATTTGGAATTGTGGAATTTGGAATTAGTAGGAGAGGATGTAGTGTCTGGTGACAGGCACTACTATATTAGTGTGATTAGTTGTATTAACACACACAGGTTCTGTGTGTGTTTCTCATGTAACTAACCAATCAGTGTATTGATTGTGTATGCATCATGCCCATGGTGCATAGAAATTAGCAATAAGAGCTAATAAATAGGGATGCACTGCTCTCATGCGGCAGCTGCTCTCGCGTTAACCAAGTCTGAGTTGGGTCTCAGTTGGAACCGAACCCGGTTCACCACATTGAGTTGTATCCAGCATAGAATTATGCACTTTAGTCCTCAAACTCCCGGGCTGCAGTCCCTGGCTTCGATGACGTCAAAAGGCGTTAATTTAGCTGGTCACTTATAACTATAACAGTGAACATTCCATTTCGGTCATTAAGAACATTAATTTGTATTTTTACCTTTAATAGTATCTTCTAGTGACGTGAGATGGTCTTTAGACATGGTGACGTCGTATGGTGCAGAACCCGGCTGAGGTTTATGAAATCCATGTTTGGGTTCTGGATTGAGTGAACAAATTCCAGGAGGAGCGCCGTTTGGATAACTCTGGGCCAGCCCAAGTACCTAGATAGGAGAAAATAATAAATGTGTTACAGTATTGGATTACTTGACTCAAAGGAATAAAGAAAAAAAAAACTACCTGAACAGTTACATATAACGATGGTTTGTTGTTTTATTCATCACTAGCATCGTACCCGGCTTCGCCCGGGGATTTGTTTTGACTCGTGGTTGTTTCCCAGTATTTGCTCGGTGCTGCCTGATCGTTCACTGCAACAGTCGATTTTTGTTTGTGTAACACTCCCCCTTTCCGCCAATCCTCTCTCCTCTCACCCCTCCTCCTTTATCCTGCCCTCTCCTCTCGGTTTCCTTGCCTTCGTTCTCTTTACTATACGTAGTTGAATTTGGATGGTTATTTGAATTAATAGCAAATACCCCCCAGAAATTCTCTTTTAGGTTCAGTTAATGCGTAATCGTATGGTTGATGGTAACAGCTCACTCCCCCCCCCCCCCCTCAGCCAGTCTTTCCGATGCGATGTGTACCGTGTGAATTGTTAGTCGAGGCAACAATGTGGCAATTTCAACTTCTTTTCAGGGCAACGACGTCCCAGTTTCAACTTCAAGCCAAAGAATTGACACTCGCACGTTTCATTGTTCCCCTTCCGGGGGTCGTTGCGGTTGCTTCATTTCTGCTATGAGACTTCGGTTTATAACGTAAGAAGATGATTAACCGCTGAAAGAATAATATTTTCATAATATTGTCTGCAGCATTATTCCTAATTAATATTCTCATCGTGAATGCAAGACCAGTATTAGAATACGTGAGGCAAGTTTGATCGCAATATCTGTGTAAGGATCTCGATAAAGTTAACTCAATGCAGGTTTGCTTTTTTATTTGCTCCTTCCTTCTTCAAAAGGTTTTTGAAAGTGCGTTAGCTTTTTTTTTTTTGTTTACCAGAATTTTCAAACTTTAAATTAGCAGAAGCTAGATTATGTAGCTGAAGTGTCAATAAATTACAGTAAAAAAAAATACAGATGCAAACCTATTTACGTTACCTTTTGGACTTATATGTCAGATTATCTGAGCGAAGAATTGAACCATGGAGAAAGGCTTTCCCCTCGAAGGGAAAGCTCGAATCGGTAATCGAACCAAGTTGCTCAGTATAAATAGTTCCTTCTTATCAAGTTTTAGGAAAAAGTGACTAAATGTGAGTAAAAGCGACCAGTTCAGCAAGGAAGGTAGAACTAGTAGGAATTAAACAAGGTAGTCCATTGTCACCAATTTTATTTCCTTTAGTAATTGTTGATATAAGAGAGGAAAGTAATTAATTAAAAATTGTGTGTTGGATTAAGAATGTGAATTTTAATGTACAGTACTTATGCATGTTATGGGACCAACTAGGCGCATTAGTGAATACTTTTAGAAAATAATGGTTTGGAGAATATGTGGAGAAAACAGTGGCAATGGAAATTAAAGAAGGTAAAGAAAGACTGAAAATGCATGAAATAAGAATTAGAGAAAATGATATTAAATGGGGGGGGGGGGTATACAATTACAATTTTTGAGGATTTGGATGCAACGAGATTTAAAATGGGAAACGCAGTTGAAATGAACACATAGTAAAATGAAAAGATTGGTAGAGTTATACAAGAAGAAGACATTGTGCTTTTGATGGGGTTGAAATGTGTATCGAAGGTGGGAAACGAAAGTGGTGGGATCCGGCAAGATCATTATCACTGGCTGATAAAAAGGATAAAAATAAAAGGTCCAGAAATCCTATGGCATTGTGCTGAAGCAGGAATGTTTACATGAATTTTAAATGGAAACGAATGGTTATGTGAGAAACACTATGTAAATGTAAAAATAACTAGTGAAGAAATGTTTGGTAGAGAAAAATGGGAAACTGATCTTGGAAAAATTATTAGGGAATGGCGGATGGAATATGGAAAAGAAATCAAGACTGCAAAAAAAGTTTAAATAAAGAACGATCCTTTTTGAGCAAGCAGTGCCTTACAGATCTTGATACAGATAATATGGAAAAACCATTGAGGGTGCACGAAAATAGGTAGGCAGATTAGTAGTGTATTTGACTAATGTGAATAGATGTAATAGGAATTTCTTTCTTTTTGTTAATATTTTTATATTTTCTATGGTTGTAACTGTACGCAGTTGTACGAAGATAAATCAGTCAATCAAAGAGAGACTTTAGTGATCTCCTCTAGAAAAATGTTGCTTTCAGTTGAAATAGTGACCTGTTCCTATAGCCCTGTACTCATTATTAAGAAGCAAATGTTAAGGGCCGGGGGAAGAGATTGAGACAATGGAGTACCGATAATTGTTCAGGTTTGGCTTAGGACTCTTGTCGGACTAGGTCATTTTTTTTGTGATCTGTGATTCCCTTCAAAGTGGCCCCACAACTGCCCCCCCCCCCCCCCCCCCAAAAAAACCCAAAGAAACAATACCATTATTTGTGGGTTACAATTTTCCTGGTTATGAATTTTCTTGTAGTTCAAACTTATTAAAATAAGTTGTAAAACAAGTTGTAAATTTATTAAAACTGTAGCAAAAATGTTGTGTAATAACGAAAATTGCGATCCTAGTCGCAGCTGATCTGTTTTTGTAGGAAGGAACCCACTTTCTGGATTTAATATAGGGGCAAATGAGGCAGTTCAAACCTACCGTCTCCGAAATTATGTTGGACCGCGAAAACCACTAAGCCTTTCAATCACGTATTAATTCTGGTTACTTTTTTTTAGGTGAGGTCAGTCACTGGATTTGAACAGGGAAACAGGGACGCTGATCACTCGGCTGTTCCTGCTCACTTTGCTCGGGGGTCGCCGTGGCTCTTTCACAAAGCTTGGGGTGAGCCTGTAGGCCCTATGAACTTGCTTTTTCACCCGTCTAGTAGCTGTCGGTTTTTTTTTTGTTCGGATGCCGTGACTTGAAAGGGGTTAAGCGATAATTTTGATGCTTAATATCTCAACTCATATTTAAATCCTTTTTTTAAGCCATACTTGGTTCACAGGCCAACATTTATTAAAATCCGTCGGATCAAATTGAAACTCTTGGTCTGAGCTGGAATCAAGAAACCAACTGTCTCTTTCGTCATTATTGGTTCAGCCATTTACACAACGCTCTCTACAGCCCAAACTTTTTGCGCTATACGGCTATTTTTAGCCAGTCGAATAGCTATGACTGTACAGTTTGTTCTTTTCTAAAAATGGTCGAATTCCTTGATAACTGAGGATCATACTGCCAGATTTATCGTTGTTATTGTTTTAAGCATTGCTATTTGGCAACAAGAGCCACTCAGTCAACGCTACGCATATGGCGTAGGCTGAAATAAATAAAACTAGTGGAAAATCATTTTGTCAGACTGCCCAGTTTATTGTCGCACTGACGTTTCGTTCAATAACATGTGTCGTAATATTTCGTACGTTATGTTACCAACTTACTAAGTAATCACCATTAACTGTAACACTGTCTACTGCTCGCCCTTTTCATTGCTACCGTGCTAAGAATGAGCATGCGCCCCTTTTCCATTGATATTACCGTGGAAAAAATTAACATGCTCGTCCTATCACATTAATTAGCTGTGTTATGAACGGCTTTCGCAATGATCCTTAAAGTGGCACTATCACCGATTGAAAGCAGACGAATTCTAACAACATCTAGTGCTATGTAGTACCATCTAGCGTTTGCTTGCACCAAGCGAAGGAATGCATAACGACATTTCTTTTAACGAAACAAACAAGCCACGACATCCAGAATTACTGAGTGAAAAATTTGGTTCGTCGTCGTGCACCTGGGAGCAAGCTATAAAGGTTAACAATATCAGTGCCGCTAGATGGCGCCATGGTATTTTCGTTCGCATTTCAATCGGTGATAGTGCCACTTTAATGAGCTCGAACAATTAAAATTGGTGACTAACGGCAGACCTCTAGGAAACCAGCTTCTGTATTGTTTGTTTGCCAGTATTTAATTTATGTTTTTGACTTGATGTGATGTTTGTGATGTTGGAGTTAGGTTAGGTATGTTGCCTTGGCTCGAATTTCAACCGGTAGGGTACCGCTTCACTGCGGTACGAGTTTGTTTCCTGAGCTGTCACTATAATCTCTAGATTTTGATGCAGCGTGTAGGCAAAAGCTGTGCTAGTTGCTACAGTGAAATTACAGGACAAAAAGCCAAATGGGTTTAATAAATACAGGCAATGGAAATAGGTTTGCCCTGTATTTATTTAGCTTAGCCGGAACTCAGCCACTATCACCGCCACACGAACACTTTAACACAAAAGGAGCTCGAATCTACGATTAAAAAAATAAATAAAAACGCAGTGTTATTTCCGTTGCCCATTTGGCTTTCCGTCCTGTAATAACGAATGAT
>JAHWFP010260669.1:0-13406 GCA_023313725.1 Lithobius niger
TAGTTGCCCCTCCCACACTTGTGCGATCAGAGAGGAGTGGTGCACGGAATACCCTGCATGACTTGTGACGACATTTACATCGGAGAAACCAAGTCTCCCCTCTTGCCCAGGATTTAAACGTACGTGATAGGCACTCGCAAAGGCAAGAAATTTAGTGGCATTGTCAAGCATCATAAACCGCAAAACACCAGATTGTGTGGAAAGACATAACTGTTAATCAATTCCAACTCCAAACAAAACACCCACCTTCGTACCCACGATTCTCAGGCCATAAAACATTTCTCACACAGCCAACTTCCTCTTATGAATCTGTCAGGAGCATCTTTTGATGGAGCGTAACAGTTTGTGAGGCATAGACTTATGTGACCAACTCGACATGAAATGGGGGCCTCCCTCCATGCCCGAACGCAGAGATAAGTGGTGCCGTCGTGACAGTGCCAGATTCTAATTGAAGTGAGCCATGACATGACGACTTTTGTACTAAAGTGTTGATGAAGTCTGAAGAAGGTGAACAGGACTAGTTTTCACTGAAATTTACGAGGAACATTAGTGAAGGTTTATGAGGTGGAATTGTGTTATTTTTGTTTCAAGTATGTCTCTTATTTTCGACTGTTAACGGCGCTTGCCGTTTTTTCAATTCTATGCACTTGTCCGCGGAAGATAAGTCTTATTTTCTTGTTAACATGCGGTTTGCTTCGTATGATCATTTTTGGCAAGCTTGTTCCATTTTGAAGAATTTGAGGTTTCCAAGCAATTTAGAATAATTTTAGGTCGGTATAATTTTCTGGTCTGCCACTTAAAAAGTTTATTCATCCTAATGCTACGAGTAGGCCTTTCTTTTTGTTTCATGTTAAGGTGGTTCACATGCTCATAAGCTGGAGTGTCTTTTATTAAAATTCAAGTAAGTCAGGTATCCCGGTGTTCTGACGGTGTACATTTTAGAACGTAACCCGTGAACTCGTCCAGTTTCATCCTTCATCTTCTGCAAGACCTGTTTGATACGGAGAAAAGGGGATTTTATTAGTTGCTCGTGTCGAAGTGATCGTAGACATCGTCAGTGACTCTAATATAGCAGAGACTGTCTGTGTCTGTGAAGAGTAGTTTGGCATGATCCCCATATTTCGGCTGAACGTATTTGTTTATGGTACTAGAACACGGTCAGTGTCGATAGACCCAGTATCGTAAATCCCGAATATGTGGGAAGATATCACAACACGCTTCCAGCACCAATATGCACCAATTTCTCGTGAAAGAGTCGGTGCGGGGTTGGGATGTGTATTTCACTGCCGTCTTGGTGTTGGTACATAGCCTAACGTTAAGATGGTCCTGTCTGTTCTCTATTGTCTTACTGAAAATCGAGTTGTTTAACAATTTAAAATAGTCCTTCTCATAGGGGACGGTTGACTGTTGTCTTTTCTCTGTGCTCAGCTCGATAAACTCTCTCATCCACGGTTTCTGATTGACTGCGAGGGCTTTACGGATGTGACGAAGAACTAATCTGTGTGAACTAAAAAGGTAAAATTTCAAGTTACGGTAATGAACAATGTACTATTTTTTTTGTGAAGGAGATTTGGTGCGAGCTTGGTGGTGGGTTGATCGTGTGTTTCAAGTCTTTTCCAGGTATGTTGAGGAGGGGAAATGAACTCCTCCACTATCTCTAGCTTCTCGGGAGCTAGGGGGTAGTCATTATTAGCATCGTGTAACTCAAGAGCGATACTCAAGGGATACTCGATGTGCATTTAAGAGTTGTAACCGAAGTCTGAATCATCGGGTAAGGTGTCCAACTATCCATGTCGAAGGTAGGAATTTCTTCCTTGGCCAGGTAACGGAACCCGTTGCAGTAGAGGGGATCACACATGGTGAGACCATAGAGGTGGAGAATGAAGGTGGCAGGCCGACTTGGATCGAAGTGATTGCCGGCAGGTATTTGTTACTTGCCTTTGCGTACCTCTTTGCAATAAACAAAATGCCGCCTTTGCATACCTCTTTGCAATAAACAAAATGTCGCCTTTGCGTACCTCTTTGCAATAAACAAAATGCCGCCACAAATACCGGAAGCAATCTGGTTGTTATTCCTGATATTTTTGAAGAGTTCCAAGTTGGATCCTGTCATTCTGAGGAGGGCTGCCTAACTGTACCCCGGAGTGGAAACATAACAGGAGTCCAATTTGCTGTTTTTGAGACAGATTTTCTGAAATCTTCGAACCCGTCAGCCTTCAAAAAGACATCAGCCATCTGGTAGACCTCGTGACACAATCCTTAATTAACTTAATTACTCTTCATCTTGAGCTGGATATTGAAAACACCGGCAACCGGTAGTCACAGTGGTATTTAAAAGGCATCTTAAAAGGCATGATACAGATCAGTGGTTCCGCAGACTAGCGGGAGTTTAAACGTCAGGAAGAAGATCGGTGCTGTGATGTGACTTTTAATTTATTTTCGTGCACAACTTCTGATGAAGGTGAAAGGAGACTCACCGAAAATTCAAGTGTACGACCTTTTTGTGTTCTTTGGGGGTGGTAAATGTGTTTTTGTTGTGGTTTTTAAGCTGGATATTTAGGGCTTTCACGTACTCGTCACCCGCCAACTCTTCGTCTTTCAGCAGGGAGAAAAATGCTCATCCGGTTACGTATTCGTAGGGGTAAACACCTTTTGAGTCAGGAACTTTCCTTTTTTACGGTTCTCTACCAACGTGGCCAGGGATGCTTATCTCGCTTACCTCGGTCTGACCCATAATGTCTACCTTCCCCGGAAAGTGTGTGCACAGCGAGTGCCAGGAGGTGCGTATTGTAACACTCGAGACCATAGAAAACAAGGGTATGGTCCTCTGTTCTCAGGCGCTCGAATTGCATTTTGAATGGGCGTCACTCCTGTACTTCCCACTCACATGGCAATGGTCCTTAACCTTACATTCACTTATCTTCTGCCTTGGATTGTTGGTGAAGGGCTGCTCACAGTAATGACAGACATAGGAGAGGTTTGAATCCGATTGATCGGTTTCGGTGAGATTAAGGGATTTTACATTTTACGTTTTACGCAGGGTAGCGTAATCGTGTGCCTCCTTCACCACATGATCGTAGACTGCATCATCTCCCAAGTAGTAATCCTAGTTAACGATTTCTCCATGCTGGTCCACCACGACGTAAACAAAACTGGAGGGTGCATGCAAATAAATTTGGTAGTCAAACTCGTGGAAGCGTCAAGTTAAACAGTATACGGTGAACGGTATACGGTGAACGGAAAATATACGTATACGGTGAAAATACACTAGCACCACCAAACAGTAGTAAACAGAAAACTGCACTTGAATTTTCGAAGAAACGGCTGTTCTTCTTCTTCAGAAGTATCATAAAAACAAACTAAATCAAATCGGCCACTTTTCATTTGTTTTTGCGATACTTCCGAAGAAGAAGAACGGCCGTTTCTTCGAAAATTCGAGTGTAGTTTTCTGTTTACTACTGTTTGGTGGTGCTAGTGTATTTTCACTGTATTAATTCTCACCACTGTTACCGCCAGATGCCGGTATTTACAGTGAAAGAGACACTAAGTCTGTGTAAACGACACGGGGAAAGGGGTTTTGTCGGTTAAAATTATGGAAGCGAGGAAATTTTCGCCAGAATTCTTAAATTTTAACGATTGTGCAGGGTTAATCTTAATGCTTTCTTTGCGATGGGTGACGAGCATCCATTCCTTTCCGAACTCGGCGAAGCAGTTATGACAGTATAATTTGGCACGAGAAATTTTGAGATGTCTGTAAGCACAGTTATGTGTGTTCAAGGTTTTAGAGTTGCCGTCGCGCTCTGCTATCAGCAACGGAAAGTCTATGGGGTGTCCGTTCAAGCGGGTGACATCCCTCTTCATCACTGTATCCTATACCGTTAATAGAAAGGTTGTGTTGCTGTTTTGACTTTATCAATTTGAACAAGTTCAGTTGGATAGAACATGGATGTGTCGAACATGCCCTCGAATTGACCATAATCTCCCGGGTCGACGCTGTTCAAGTTTAAAAGTGTGGCCAGTACGAAATATAAAAAGCATTTTTTATCATTTAAATTTGAATGATAACCACTGAAGTAGACTTACTTCGCAGGATATGCAGAAGAGGAATGAGGGATAAAGCACGTAACAGTTGGCATTAGCAATTCAGGAAATCTTAAGATGTGTTCCTAAGGAACTCTATATCCAGGTAGATCTGAACCTTACAATTAACTAGTTCATCAAGGCAGACGATCGGCAATGATTACAAGGCCAAATGCACTGTCGGTGGCGTGATAGGGACAAACATTCCTTCAACGAATCTGGTAGACTATCAATGAAATCTGAGCATTCTTCAGAATTTACCGAGTGACAAGAACAGAGGTGGTTAAGCAACTGGCGCTGGGAGGAAAAGGTCTCACTGCAGTAAATGCAAGTAAAAATGGACTTGTTGAACGTTATCGAATCTAGAGGCAAGAAATCAAAAACAATCTGTGAAGTGCTTGTATGTAATGGAATATATTTAAGTTCAAGCAAAAGTCAAGTGTCTATATATAGAAAAGGTCTAATGATATGTTAACCCTTTATATATACGAGAAAAATTTACACTCTGTTTACAACATCATCCTAATGAGTCTAAATTATCCACCCAGCTGTTAAATTTACCATCATTATCTCTTCTATTTAAACTTAACCAATAAATAACTGATTCATCACAAACCATTAATTTAGTAAATTAAAATCCTGCTGGAGTTTTGTAATCAAAAGTGCAAAAGCTTCATCCACACATATTAACATGTCATCAGCAAACAAAAAAATGTTTTCTGTACTCCATCAAATCTTCTATGTCATTCATACATACAAAGCAAAAACAAAAGTGGCCCCAGCACAGACATTTGCATTTATTTGTTTTGTTTCTTTACGCAAAGAGAAAGGGGAGTTAACCTGGACACCTTTGACCACAACAGGGTACAGAGCATGTCCAGAACAAAGCCCATGACTGCTGAAGGAACTTGGTTGTCTGTTCTACTAATCAGGCTGGCAGAGACTTCACTATAGTCACCTTTCAATCAGATCAGCTTATCTCAGGCAGTGGTAAAGCATGTAGAAAAATAAACTTTCGCTGTATTCAAAACTATCTTCCTTGGATGAGCATTGGCTTACTTGCATATCACAAGGCTATACTAGGGGTGGCACGATTATCGTATTGCGCTTTTTCTGATTTATCGAATTATCGTGCAAACCCCGATGCTTAAATTGCCATATCTCGGAAACCGTAATAGCTAGAAACAAGTGGTTTGCGCCGTTGCGTGCGGAATTACAAGGGCTCTCCAACTAAGTGTGCAATACTGTTGCTAGTCAATTTAGCTGATTGGCGATATAGTTTAATGCAAACAGTATTTAAGCATTACCGTAAGGAGCAGCATAACTGCTAAATTGTTTCTACGTGGTGAGGAAGCAATGGAAAATGGCGATTGCCACACAATTCACATTCGTGAAGGTTGCACTGTAGGCTTCAGCCAAGTTTTTTTTTTAATTAACAGAATGAAAATGGCTATTTCAGCCTCAAAATTAATTTTTTCGTGATAAACAATCGTGCCATCCCTAGGCTATACCGAATTAAACAAACTTTTCTGTCATCCAAACAACCATATATGTATTAAAAAAATTAGGGGCACAAGTCTACTTCACGCATATGGCCCAAATTTTAAGAAAAAGACAAAAAACTTACCTTAAATTGGCGGGAAAGGCACTACAAACTGATCCCAAGCCGCGGAAACGTGTTAAAACGATGTTTTAACTGATCCCATGTTTTAAACCCAAGGTTTTTGATCCCAAGCCGCGGCAGGCTCGTGGCTGACGACGCCGTCGACGCCGCGAAGTGAAACGCCAAACCCCAACCAGTTCATTACAAGTGAAACGCCAAACAGAAGCCGGTACCTATAACCTAACCTAACCGACAATAACAACAAAAGCACACGCAACTAACAATAACTACCCGCTTATCTTAACTGTTGACGAAAAAAAAAAAGTTTTCCTGCTCGAGCGAACGCATACACCATATAAATGTACGGATTGCGGAGCTACAAATTGACCGATTTAAGTCGTTTTAACACATTTCCGCGCTATAAAACAGACTGTTCTTGGATGTATGAAGGTGCTGGAGCCATTTGGAATCAATTTCAGAAGGATATCGGGTATGGGTGTATTCTAGACTTTAGCCAAATTAGGGGTGTTATATTATGAGGCAAAAAAAATTACCTAAACACAACTTTTCCTATAGCTGCTTGTATAGCTCAGCCATATGTATTAGTGTAAAGGAATTTTGCAGGATAGGAATGTGCCGTCGTCAGAAATTTAGAGGGTCTAAAATTCTGACCCTTTGCATCATGACAGCACACATTCATATTTTGCAAAATTCCTTTACACCAGGGGCGGATTTAAAGGTTGTTGGGTTGCAACTGGCTAAAAAAAAAAAAAAAAGTCCTCAGAATTTCAGGAAGGCAGGGGGCCTTGTAGAGCTTTGTCCCCCCAAAGCTGCTTTCTTAAATCCGACACTGCTTTACACTAATACATGGGTAAGCCATACGAGCGGCTATAGGAAAAGTTGTGTTTAGGTGATTTTTTCGCCACAGGATATAACGCCCCTAATTTTTTTTAATACGTACTGGTTGCATTATGTTTGGGTGACATAAAAGTTTGTTGCCAATGCTCATCCAAGGAAGATAGTTTTGAATACAGCGAAAGTTTATTTTCCTACATGTTTGAATGTTAAATCTGGGTGAAGTGTAGGTCAATATTATTTAAGCTGCGGAAAAAAAAATTGTCGGTTCTCGGCCCTGCCTGGTGACCGTTTTTTTTTTTTTTTTTTGGCTAAATAAAAAAAGTGACCTGCAAAAGGTTAGTTAAGAACATTTTTTGAGAGAAATGAGCTTTCTTGCACATACGTTATACAGCAAGCATTAGGTAATTGTAGTTTGAAATATTTTAGACATTTACTTTTTGGGCTTGTAAAAAAATGCCGGAAAACCAAAATATTTTCTCTCCGTGGTAATTTTGTATGCCCCAGAAAAATAAAATGCATTTTTTTCTATTAAAAGGCTTTAAAAATGCAAATTCTTCAACCAGTATGTAATTATTCACATGCAGCGTTGTTTATATCCTTGTAGTACCAAGACAATCAGGATTAACACTCATTCTTCAAAACAATTCGATATTCGCACAAATATATTAGTATTTGTCCACCATACTAAGCTAATTTTCGACAGCATAGGACATCTGTCTTCATTAGGCTTATTTGCAGAGTCTTCACTCCCTACATCGTTTTGTTGTTGGTGTTGGCCATGTTGTCGACCGACATAGCCTCCGTTGGCCATGTTGTCGACCGACATAGCCTCCAAGGCAGTGACCCCATTTCCTGCATAGCTGCGTCGCGGCCTCTTTATTTACGAGGTAGAAGATGTGAGGATTTGAGGGCCCCTGCAGATTCATCAGCTTGTATTTGCCATCCTGGTGTTCAAGAATTGCAATCGACTCGAGTCCTCTCAAATGTCTGTCGGATCTTGAATTAGAACCTAGTAGTGTTTGAATAACTTCCTAATTAACAGAGTGTTGAGCCTCTAGGCAGTGGGTTGCTATGCTGTTAGTCATCGCTCGATTTTTCACGTCTGCAAAATGATGTTTTAGCCTCGTGTGCACTCCTTTATGTGTTTCACCAATGTATTTGCTTCACATTCTTTGCATGGTATCCGATAAACACCTTCTCTAGTATTCCGTACGCTTTTCAAAATCTTTTCTACTTCTTTTTCATTCTTATCATCACCATTTTCACACGGATTTTTATCTTCTACATTCTTGGTTTTCCTCATCAACTGTCGTTTCAGTCCTTTCTCATTCTTGAGGTAGGTCTCAATACCTCTCTGCTTCAGCATTCGTTGTATTTCTTCACTCGTGCCTTTTAGGTAAGTCAGGGGTCTCCAAACTACGACCCGGGGGCCAGAGGCGGCCCGCGCTTTATTTTCACGAAAAGCGAATTTTTAGCTGTTTATCCTTTTGAAGGTATATTTGAAGGTACATAAATGAGTGAAGCGAAGGTTACTTTTTCAACTAGGAACATATCGACTTCGTTCAGAAATGGCTATGAGCGTCTGCATTGGAATTTTCACTTTTAACTCTCAGTATCGATAAATTGCCAAGTGAGAAGTAAGTCCAGTTTCCGACAGACGTGCCAAGGGAATGGGGGTTTGGAGAGGGGGTGGGAAAACATTGTTACCTTAATTTACAAAAACACAACATAACCAGTGTTTAGTATTGGACAAGGTCACTCCTCAGTAAACGAGTGGTGGGGAGGCTAGCGCCGAAACCCATAGAAACAGATGAGGAAAAATCTGGCCCGCTAAAGATAGGCAACTGTGCTGTATGGCCCTCAGTTTGAAAAGTTTGGAGACCTCTGAGGTAAGTTATACCTACTCTCATTCTCGTTCCTTCATCGTTGTTTTTACCTTTATTTTCACTTTCAGGCTTGTTGCTCATGCGAACAGCTTCCTTTAGGAGCCTGTTGAGGACACCTGGAGGGTATTGCAACGCAATATATTTGCCTTTCAGCTCTTGGAGATGAGGTGTTGCTTCTCTTACCATCATCGATCGCTTAAGAGAAGCAATACCACAGCTCCAAGAGCTGAAAGGCAAATATATTGCGTTGCGGTGTCCTCAACAGGCTCCTAAAGGAAGCTATTCGCATAAGCAACAAGCCTGAAAGTGAAAATAAAGGTTAAAAACAACGATGAAGGAACAAGAATGAGAGTAGGTATAACTTACCTAAATGGCACGAGTGAAGAAATACAACAAATACTGAAGCAGAGAGGTATTGAGACCTACCTCAAGAATGAGAAAGGACTGAAACGACAGTTGATGAGGAAAACCTTAAACCAAGAATGCAGAAGATAAAAACCTGTGTGAAAATGGTGATGATACGAATGAAAAAGCGGTAGAAAAGATTTTGAAAAGCGTATGGAATACTAGAGAAGGTGTTCATCGGATACCATGCAAAGAATGTGAAGCAACATACATTGGCGAAACACGTAAGGGAGCGCACACGAGGCTAAAACAACATTTTGCAGACGTGAAAAATCGAATGATGACTAACAGCATAGCAACCCACTGCCTAGAGACTCAACACTGTTAATTGGGAAACTACTCAAACACTCGTAGTTTCTAATTCAAGATCCGACAGACATTTGATAGGACTCGAGTCGATTGAAATTCTTGAACACCAGGATGGCAAATACAAGCTGATCTGCAGGGGCCCTCAAACCCTGACATCTTCTACCTCGTAAATAAAGAGGCCGCGACGCAGCTACGCAGGAAATGGGGTCACAGCCTACGTGATAATGGAGGCTACGTTGGTCGACAACGTGGCGAACACCAACTACGAAACGATGTAGGGAGTGAAGACACCACAAAACAAGCCTGATGAAACAAGACGTCCTATGCTGTCGAAAATTAGCGTGAAATGGTGGACACTAATATATTTGTGCGAATATCGAATTGTTTTGAAGAATGAGTGTTAATCCTGATCGTCTTGTCTTGGTACTGCCAGTGTTGAAAACTTTCAAAGTAAACAGTATAATTTTTTCCATTATATCCTTATAAAATTTGAGGCACTGCTCTCACATTCAAGTTAAACAGCCGACACGGACCACAAAGGTTCTTTCACAAGACAGACTGTTGTAGATCAGTTATGCTCTGTATATAGCACAGTCGCATTCAACTGATCAGCTTAATCTTTGCACGTCCCTGAGACGGCCTCGTAGGTACTCTCATTACCTTGGCCCAGTTTGTCATTTGCGCGTACTTCATTCTCGAGATAGTTTCAACTCCCAGGAGGCATATTGCTGAAGCACCACTGTTGAAGCTGGGAGCAAGTGGATGATTTTGCCTAAAACAAAAATTGGAAGTTAGTTAATAACTGCGCATTGAAAAGACAACGAAAGAAAAAAGTTGCATACTCAAGCATTTTTCCCTTTAAAAGTGACTCTTGTCATCAGGTTCTTTATTTTCTGTCAAGGGGTTAATTGACAGCAAACATAACCTAAAATGACTGCAAGCAATTTCTTTTACACTAAGTGGAATCTACTTATATAATACTCATTCCGGCAAAAGTAAGGCGAAGGTGAAAATCAATTACTGTAAAAACACGTGCGACAATCCCTTTAAAGTTGACTACAATTGCGATGCACGTCGCGAGTCATTGTTACCTTGCAAACAATATCTGTTCGCGTGATTGTGGCATTGTTGGCGGACTATAGGTTTTGACTTTTGGACTTTCGTTGTTGAGCTAAAAAAAAAAAATGAATCCATGTATCAACTAAAAGCAGACAACTTTAAATAAAACTACGATATGTTGTTAATTCGAGGCCCCCCATGGGCCTCGAAATTGGCAGCCTGATACGATGGAAAGGTGCATTTCTTTCGTAGATGGAGACTTGGACAGCACAGTTGAATTGTTTTAAAGTGGGCGGCAACAATTTTTGCATGCGTGAGCAAATGAAGGAAAATGAGTTGCAACAATTTGATGGCGTGTGGTGCCGACGTGAATTGTTTCTAAGTTGATGGAAACAAACACGGAGATTACCTTGTAGCAGAGAATAGCTTGTGTACTGAATGCTGACTTTTTCAGTGAAACGATTTTTTAGCATTCAGTAAAACACAAGTATTATTCCAAACGCGACTGACTTTCTTAAAAAGACCAAAAACCGGGAGAGGCTATTTGCGGGAGACCGAGGGGAAGAGGCCGAGGTGAGTAAAATTGATGGACCAGTCTACAAATGAATTAAATATTGCATACGCGATTTACTTTCCTAAGAAAAAATTACTTCAATAAAACACAAGTATGCATCTTTACCGGGTCTGCGCCAAAATCTCGGTGGAAATGTCCTGTTAACGTTGTCCTCATGGGAGGGAAGACCAAACACCGAGACTAATGAAATATTCCAAACGCTACTGACTTTCTTAAGAAAACCAAACAACAGGACAGACTATGACCGGGAGACAATCGCGGAGATTAACTTGCAGTAGGGGGCCGGGGGAAGGGGAGGGGGACAGAAAAGGAGGGGCAAGTAAAATAGTCTACTAATGAATGAAATATTGCGCACGCGATTTACTTTCTAAGAAGACCACACACCAGGGGAGGCTAAGACCGGGAGACTCAATCTACCGTGCAACATGCAGGGGTCTTGCTAGTGATTTATAAGGGAATAGGTAAAATATGTTAAGTTGAACTCGATTTACTACAACCAGAAGCTATGGAAGACTGCTGCTAGCTAAACCTAAATTTCAAAAAAGATGAGAAAGGACTGCTGGCATTTTTTATTTATAAACTAATACTTGATTTGGAAATCAGACATTTTCGGTTCAACGGTTTCGATGCGTGACAAACGTGCGATGCTAAGCCATGCGCCATTGCTGTTTGCCGTGACGAGCGTATCACGTGACTGGGATGGTTCACTCTAACGGCCAAAGATCTGCTCTTCTCGTTCGTCAGTAGCTAACTCATGATGACATCACGGCAAACAGCCGTGGCTCGTGGGATAGCGAACAAGTTGGAATAGTCTATTTTATCACTTTGTATGTATGTATTCGTTTATACAGTCTCAGTCTTAACATAAAATAAATACACCACAAGAAGTCAATGACTTATGAGGTGGGGTGGGAAATAACATTAAACAAATAAATAGTAATCAACTGGCTTTGGGGGCATTTAGGCTTCGCACGCAAGAAGGTCATGAGACTGTAGAAGGAACTACAAGCAAGGTGCTGGCATAAAGTTTATGAATTTATGAGGTTGAACCATAGTTGACAACCTAGGTTCCACAAACTACTTGCCCGTGGGGAGCCTATCGATGTAATTCATAATCTTGAAGGTTGCAAAATCCTTTTAATGTCAAAAGTTTAATGTCACAAGATCTTGAAACCTGCAGGTTTCGGGGTACGTTCATCAGGCATTACGTAGGCTTGGAACCAGTTTGGTAATCCATCTTTGTAATGGTTTAAGGATAAGCTTAAGATTGGATTTTATCTTGACATATAATATCTTGCACAACTTAATCTCGATTGACCTTCCCTTTTTCCACTTGGCTCCACATACCTACTCCACTCGGGATAACCCCTGGAAACTTGCGACCAGGGGATCCAGACTCGATTGTCACAAGTACATTTTTGTGGTGCGGGTGGTTCCCGTCTGGATCACACTTCGTTCCAAGGTAGTATGTATGGACTCTGAGAGTGGCTTTTGGTGGGTACTGTTGGCAGAGAATCTGTCTGCCTTCCTCAAGAGAGCTTCATGATCCCCCATTTACTGGCGCGGTGTCAGCGGCTTACAATCCTTCCGTCTGCCATCCACTTACGGTGGAAAGTTATCTATTATTATTAAGTAAGGGGCCCCAGTCAGTCTGTACACAAATCAATATTGGGTGGACCAGAGTCAGTCCACTCAGCAGCAAAGCACCCACCATTTTTACCAATTCTTGCATCTCATTGGCTGTTGATTTTGCTGGACCAAATGGATATATCGACACACAACTGGACAACTGGACTTACAAACGAGCGAATACGTATTATATAACATGAGCCGGCCAGCTCTAAATATTTTAATTGCATTGTTAAGCTACCTAAATCCAATAAACAATGCGACTGAAAACATGCAACGTTTGTTATATCATGTCAACAGCCGAAGCGTACCCTTACAAGTGGGCATCGTAAAAGCACGTCATTGTTTTGGTTTCGAAGCAATGACGTCACCAACTTTCAACTTGGGTAATCTCATAAAAATTTATCATTCTGTTTTAATATTGACATTCGGTAAAGATGGTGTGATTAGATGTTTCATAATACAAAAGTGTCCACAAAGTCCATATACACTTTTGAAAATTTAAAAAGAAAAACTACTTAAGGCCGCGAAAAGAAATAAGTTTGTTTCTCGGGTATTTTCATTCAAAAAGTAACCAGGCTTTTTATTTTATTTTTTATTTTATTGGAAATATTTCAAATCTTACTTTCAACTGCTCAAAACACTTGTATCTTAAATTTACGGAAAAACTTGCAAAACACTTAATTTTACGGAGCTGAAAATGGTTAATTTAGGCTAAATAATGCTTATTTTCCGCTAGCTGACTTGCTTTTCCTTATAACGGTAATAAATATAGCTTGAACTAGCAAATAAAAACCAGCGACAAGGGGCAAATTTGACCACCAGCAGGGCCTAAGAAACAACTAATTTTTTTTATGTAGCCTACGGAAAGGTTGATGTGTTAAGGTTTTTCTAGTAGCTACCATATTTCAATATGAGCCCTGTTTGTTGCTCTTAAAACGTCTAACCAGAACTCTAACTTTGCCCAGGTTTTTTTAATCAACGATTGGATTTTCAACAATTG
>JAHWFP010260669.1:13416-24770 GCA_023313725.1 Lithobius niger
AACGTTGACGCACCCATCCTCAAACACTATAGGACTTTCGAAGAAATTGAGTATGTGCTGGCGGATATGAGAATAGAGATGCTCAGTGTTGGCCAGACAATAGTCAATCCGTATTTCAATCATGCAGTTCAAGGAAGATGAGCACCTCATTAGGGCTAGCATTCGTGCAAAGTCATGGTCGAAATGGTGTAATCCGCGTCCACGGCGGCTTTGAAAAAATTCCGTCAGGGGACGGATAAAACCAAAGACATAAGGACTTTGTAAGGGGCATTTAAGATTCTGCGAAAGGCTTCGGAGTTTCATGCTGATGCTTTCATGGGAGTGCAGATCCCTCTACAACGCGGGTCTCCACAGGAGGGACAGTTATCTGTTAACGGCGACAGATATGCTTAAGGAAACGCTGACCAAGCTTCGCTTATTGCCCATCCAGTCTTCATCCAGGTTGTTCAGCGACCAGCTTCTAAGCATATCGCTCCGGAATTGAAAGAAAAGATGAAACCGCCAGCATCCCCTCCGATTCAGAGGTATGATACGGGCAAACCCCTTCTTCAAAGGGCCCTTTCAGGGTAGTGAATTCACTCAATAGCACCCACAGCCTCCCAGGACTGGCGGCGCGTTTCTCTAGCAGCATCAGAAGGGAGGCCCCCAGCCAATTTAAAGCTTGACAGGTTCCTTGGCCAGCCCGCACCCCTTTACTGCTAGGTGGGGGGGGGGGGAGGGGGGCTTTGTCACCATATCAAAGAATGGGGGCGCTTCTCAAGAGACCCTTTTTATCCTAGTTTTATAGGTATAATCAAAAGCGTCTAAACCCCATCATTCTACAAAATTCCAAGGTTGTCTGCAGAACCGCCAACATGGCAATTGAACAGGAAGGAACACCAAGGGGCATACCCAGATTCTACAGCACGGCTCAGGTGATTTCGAAGAACGGAGGCGGAACCTGACTAATCTTCAACTTCCGACTGCCGAACAGCTTCATTCTGGACACCCACTCCAAGATGGAAACCCTTGCATCGATCCGAGAGACGCTCACGGTCTCCATCGATCTAGAAGACGCGTCGCTTAACTTCACGTGCTCCTGAACCCTGCGGTGTTCCATCTTTTTCGTCTGGTTTGTGAAAGGACGGTCTACCATTTCGAAGTTCTGTCGTTCAGGCTGTGCACAGAGCCAATGGTTTTCACGATGCTCCTTCGCCCGGTATTCGGTTGGCTGCACCAGAACCAAATAGATTTGCACGCCTACCTGAACAACTGGTTCAGACATGGGGACCAAAGACAGCTTTTGCAGGACACAGAGGTGTGTCTCCGACTTTTCCAGCACCTAGATTTCGGGGTGGATTTTTCCAAATCTCGGCTCCTTCTGTCACAGATCATCAGTTTTCTGGGGAAAAATTTCAATCTCCGGTAGTTTATGGTAAGACCGTCCAAGGAATATTTCGCCCAGGTGGAGCTTGTAGTTGCCATGTGGACCACAGAGACGGTGACGTCGGCCAGGATTCTTGATCGGACAGATCGATTTTGATGGCCACGTTTGTACGCCCTGGGCGTGTAGAATCCGTCCCCTCCATCAATTCAGGAGAGATTCATGGATGAATCAGCGTTCATGGAATGACCAGCTAAGTTTTCACAATGCTCCGTGGGACGCCATCGAGTGGTGGACAACAGAAGACAATGTGATGGAATGTACCAATTCATGCTGCTCACCCACGCTTTCATCTGTTCATAGACGCCTCCAAGGATGGCTGGTGACCCAACATAAGCGAACTGACGGCTGCGGGACTTTGAACTCCCGAAGCGAGACATTATTGCATCACTGTGGCAGAGCTCCGGGCCATTTTCGATGCGGTCGTGACTTGGAAGTGCATCCTGCACTCAACAGCAGTTGCAGTAATGTTTGGCAATTCCTCAGCTTTGGCTTATATTCGCAAAGGCGGCAGAACTAGATCGCAGACCTTATAGGCACGGAGGTCTCCAGGCTGTTAGTGTTCAGCTTGTGTCAAGACTGGAACGTCTCATTGCAGGGAACCTCAGTGTCCTCGGGAACGAACTTTCTCGGAGTAGCGCGACACCAACCACCGTATGATGTCTATATTCGTCACTATGCAAACAGATCTTTAAGCGATGGTGGACACCAATGGCCGACCTCTTTGCAACCAGGAAGAACACTCAACTGCCGAATTTTATGTCAAGAAGACCCGGAAGACAGGGCGTGGGCCATGGGTGGCCTCAGCTTCTCGTGGACAGGGATGTTCACCTACTTCTTTACTCTTAAACAAGATTTGATTGTCACCGGGGAGTTCATTTTGATTGCTCCACTTTGGACGGCAGCGGCATGGTACACAAACATCTGGGAACTATCGAAGGAGCCCCCGATCCCCCTGCCTCTTCTTCCGGATCTGCTGTCCCAGTACGGAGGCCGAATGCTCCTTCCTAACGTAAACATCCTGCACCTTCACGCTTGGAAACTGTGAAGAGCACCCTGGAATAATCAGAATTATAAACAGCGGTGGTTGACAGGATTTTGCACTGTCGTCATGACTTAATCGTAAAGGTCTACGAGGCAAAATGGGGGACATGGAGTGGTGCATGCAGAACGCCGTCCATTCAGCAGATAACGAGATTATACGACCACCTGTTTCAGAAAGGACTTTTGATGGTGGCGATAAAGGGTTCCGATCCATGTTAAATTCGGTCCTGGCATTGGCCAGCAACACCTTTGTCCTGACTGAGACCTCCCCCAAGTGTTACGGCGATAGCCCAGAAGACAGTGTTTTTGCTCACAATGGGGGGGGGGGGGGGATTGAGGCTTAATGGCGCGTCGACAACGTGGTCATTAGCGCCAACCTCAGTCACAGTGCAGTGGTCCGGGTTGCCACTGCACCACACATTACAGAGATGTTATGCAAACCCCGAATCTAAATCTTGTCATACATCTGTACCTCCTGCAAAAATTGAAAAACACCGGACAGGAGGACAGACTTATCGCCCAACTGACGCGCAATGTCATGCGGAAGACGGAAACGACGGCGAACACCATCAAGATGCTCACAATGGTGGGGGGACGGGGTGGTGGGGGAGGACGTATTTTCTTTGACTTGCTATGAGTTGGGTAGTGATGGGTGGCCCTGGGGGCCCTCTACCCAGTGCTAACATGTTAACTTACCACCACCTGAGGTGTGCAATCTCCATAAAGTGGTCTATCAGGTGCCGTGCCTGGACTGTAATGGCACTTGCATTGGAGAAACGAAACGCCGTCTGAAACTGCGACTAAAGAACACATGGGAGACACCCGTTGGGGGAGAAAATTAAATGGAATTGTTCAGCACCATCGCAAGACCAACTACAATATTGCTCCACTCCAACAGCTAAAACTACAGGTAAGTATTTTAAGATAGCAGTAAAAACAGGATTTTAATCCTGAAAATTGTTTTTACTTATCCTAAAATGCTTACCTGTAAAAACCCACCCACCTCCCACAATCGGCACCCTGATGGGACACGCGGCAACAAAAATATGAGCGGGAAGACAGACAGCGTGCCTAGCAGTCTTATACCGTTGTACGCCATCTAGCAGGAGCGCTATTATATGATGGACCATCAGGGAAGGTTTATATTTTTGGGGGAAGTTTACGACATAAGGTCTTTCTAAATGAAGCTAAAATTACAGGTAGGTATTTTAGGTTAAGTAAAAACAACTTTTAGGATTGAAATACGGTATTTCTACCTAACTTGTATAGTAGAAATTTTAATGGTGGTTGTGTTTTCTGGTTTTTGCTAACTTTCGTGGTTGCATTAAATTTTTAATTCATGCTGTTCTGCAGTTCTGTCCAGTGTAAATGTAAAGTCTTAATTAAGGCAAACTCTGGCTACATTTGGTTAGTGTAATGCAGTTAGCAAAATGCAGGAATGCAGTGAGCAGTATCGCTAAAGATGTATTTGCATGAGTTAAACGTCTTAGGATGTCTGCGCAAGATGCTATGAAGAGCTAAATGGTGTTAGTGGATGTGGGCGACATATGAACAAGTCTTGCAGATGAAATGGCTCAATTTTAAGTCATAGTAGACTTTTTTGTAGAACATTAGGAATGAGTCAATATTTATGAACCGTTGGTGGGGGGGACTTCGCATTCAACTCTTAAGGTAGTTGGGGACAGGGTCAAGTGTTTTTTATCAAACGGGGATTACTGACAAGCTACGCGGCAAAACAATTGGCATACATAGCAAATCTTCACATTACACCATTACACTTGAACGTTTAAGGTGTTTCTTTCGAGTAGGAAGTGGGGGGGGGTCATGACTAATTATTGAGAAGTCTGTGAAGGGGGATGTCTTCTTAGCTGCCCCCCCCCCACTCCTCCCCTGATTGGCAGGGACTTGGCCAGGATCCCCTTTTCAATTTTCATCCAGATCAGCAGAAGTCTGCCGCCGCTCACCGACGACGGCCACAAAGTAAAGTAGTAATCCCTGTCTCTCGTGCTACTTACTTGCGGTAAATGGTGTATGCTGCTATGGCTGCGCCGGCTCCAATTGTGCTTCCAGCCCCAATTCCAGCTTTCATCCACGTATCTGCACTATCATTCACTTCTGGTTCAACTACTGCAAGAAGTTGCAACGAGCAATTACGTTACGACAAAGTTTGTTAACATTTCTTAGCTCTGATGTTGGTTAGTTAAAATCTAGACACTTGCCTGTGCATTCTTTGTTTTCACAGTTGGCACTTAACGTAGATTTGCGCATATCGCTGTGACCTGCAAAGACAGAAAGGATGAACAGATCAATTTATTGTAACTTGCATTGTTTAAACATGGGTATTTTTGTGTTTCTTAATTCAAATGTTTTTTGTTTTTTTTTTTGCCTAAAAAATTGTCTACTGTAAAGTCAAACCTGAGGTATTTAACATCATTATTTGATAGGGGCGGAAGCTAGCATTGCTTAGGCATAACAATAGCACCTACAGTAGAGATAAGATTAGAGTTATTGCAAGAGCCTAAGTGGACTACAGTACCTACAGTAGAGTAGCATAAGCATAACAATGGCTAACAACATAGCCATACCAATGGCAACGAAAATACCGGCAACCAGCGTTTACAGTGGTAAATTGAAGAAATCGAGGGGAAAGTTTACACTTTACACATTTCGAACCCACAGCAGCAAGTTCTTTTTAAATTTTCGGTGATAGGCAATCACCTACTTCAGAAATCATCATTACACTGTAAAGTTCACATCACGATAACGAAAAAGGAATCCATTTGCCATTTAAAATTCGCGCACATGCCCAAATTTTAAATGGCAAATGGATTCCTTTTTCGTTCCTGTGATGTGAACTTGAGAGTGTAGTGATGTTTTTCTGAAGAAGGTGATCGCCTTTCACCGAAAATTTAAAAAGATCTCGCTGCTGTGGGTTCGAAGTGTGTGGTAAAGTGTAAATTTTTCCCTTGACATAACAATGGCACCAGTAGTAGATAGAATTGTAGTTGGTGGTTATTATTATAGTTTGTTGGAGTGTTCTGGTATGTTGGGGTGTACATTAGGTAGTAGCGTAATTTAAGGGTGTGTAAAGCGTGTGGAATAGTGTCCTCTAGGCTCTCATAGAGAAATAAATAAAGCATAATAATGGCAGCAATAGTACCATTTTATTTAATTTAAATAAAGCCTAGGACTGAAATGAGCTGAATTTAGAGGGCCCGAGGGAAGGAAGGCACAGAAAAAGCTATGAAAGTTTAATTAGGGTTCGCAGTATGTATCCTACACAAAAATAAGAGACAAGGATAAAAGTAGGAAGATATACAGAGGAGGGTACTTAGTTCAAGCTTTTTTGCCATTAGTCCAGTCATTTAGGACATAGAGACAAAAAAAATGTAGAAGTTCTGAAAATTTGCACACACCTTAATAAAAGGTTCCTGAAAATTTGCACACACTTTAATGAAAGGTTTCTTGCGAGCTCTGTAGTAGATCAAAACATGCTTACGATATTCTGAAAGGTAATGATCTATTCTTTTCATCAACTCTAATCAAGATTATTTAGCTTAGATAAGGACCGTCCTACACCCATTTAAAGTTGAAGAGGTAATGGTGTAGCGACGAAAGCGCATGGCGATTTTCGAATTCAAGAGTACTCTTGCGAGTTCTCTAATAGCACGAAATGGACATGCTTAGGATATTCTGAAAGATAGGGATCTATTCTATCCATCAATCCTAACCGAAATTGTTTATATGGACCGTCCTGCCCTCATTGAAAGGTGAAGCTGTAATGGCGTAGCGGCTATTTTCAATTTCAAAATGCCATTGTATTTGTATTTATGTCTAAACTACACAGTATTGGTTAGGATTGATGAAAATAATAGATCACAACCTTTCAGAATATCCTAAGCATATCCATTTTGGTCAACTTGAGAGCTCTTTAAGTGGTAATGGCCTGGACTGTTTTGGTTACGTTTGATGGCAAGAATACGTCCCCACCTTTCATAATATCCAAAATATGTTCACTTTGGGCTATTCGAAGGCTCATAAGAGCACTTTGAACCCGAAAATCACTATAACAACCTAATGAAAAAGGGAGTGTCCTTGCGAATAAGGGTGATAATAGCCTTCTTGAATGTACAATTTTGGTGTTCAATTGGAGCTTTGACGTAAAAGATGTACTTCACCTTTCCTCCATAATTGGGTGCTGATCGTTTTTGTTTCACATTATGCTTTTGATTTGTAACGGTTAAGTAGTTACGGCCAAAAAAAAGCGGTTCCTTGGTAAGTGAACAACTAAGTGTTGGACTTGATGAATACCGGCTGAGTTTTCTCACGGCCTTACCATGTTATTTTGGGGGGAAGGGGGGGAATGATACGCTCAGTTAGCATTTGTACTGTACGAATATAATCAATGCTAATTTCACTAGCAGCATTATGTATTCGATAAATAAGTAACTTTTACATTACTCAAAGAAGAATAAATCTTCCTTGCAATTGTGATCAGGCAACACGATGAGTTCAAGTAAACTAAAAGACACGGCTCTGATGCGAAGCAATACCAAGCTCTTTGAGAGCTCCTTTGCCCACCACGTAAGGGGTGGGGGAAGGGATTGGGACTTGCTCGAGAGGGGATAGTAAGGGCACGGGGAGGGATAAGGGAAGAATTGCAGAGAGTAGGGGGACAGGAACATGACGCATCATTTACCAAAACATGACATCCTTAGACGGGTTAACAATCTGGAACGAGGGAGGGGGCGGGGGAGGATGGGTAAGGTTAAGACCGGGTAATTCAATCCACCGTGCAGCATGCATGGGTCCAACTAGTAGGAAAATAATGTATGCACTAATTAAACAAACAAAAAATCAAAAAAGTAAGAGTTAATAGTCCCTTGTTAATGCTCTTAATTTCTCCTTTAGTCAACTTACGAGAATGGTTCGTGTATCCATCTTCCGAATGAAACGTTACAGGATCTTCAGCTATCGTTGATGACTGTAGCAATTGGATGTTGTTGCTAATATTCACAACAGGGCCATCAGGTGTTGTGATAAGCCATGCATGGTCAAAACCGTGCGTGATGGGTTCTACTAGGTTGTCAGAAATGTTGACATATACTATGTGGCTAACAGTTGGTAATGTAGTTGCAACCGTCGAGGGAACATTGATAATTTGTGTCGGGTGTTGCTGTTGATCTGCAGCAGTGTTGCTGAAATGTAGTGTATAGTTTACATTTTGCCTGTAGTCTTCGGAAATGGTTTGTTGCGGTGTTGTAGTAGAATTGCTGCTGTTGTAGGACTGCTGCTGTAGTAAGATTTCTGTTGTTGTAGTAGGATTGCTGCTGCCCAGCAAATTTACTGTTGCTGGGATGGAGGTTGGTCCTGGCATATTATTACGGTCTTCACTGACCCCGTTATTAAATTGAAGATTGTATGGTGTATAGTTCTCATAAGAATAGTACTCATATGAGCCGTTTTCGTACGAGGAATTCCCGTATGAAGTGTTTTCGGAGGAGTAGTATTCGTAGGAATATATTGCAGTTGTTTCCTCTTCTGGCAAACTTACTTTGTTTGCAGTAGGGGGCGCTAAAAATAAATGACAAAACATTATCTGACTTTTCTAAGCTGAATCAAGAGTACGTGGTACATTTTCCCAACTATAAAATTGTCTGTTATGAAAAAAATCCAATTAAAATAAACAAGGCCAAAAAAAATGACATCTGCAGCATTAATAACGTTTTGTCTGTAGCAGTGCCGACAATAAGTTATTGAAGAATACAGCAGTGAACACAGAAACGAGCAATCTATAAAACCCTTACTCGATGAAGGATCAAATAATATGAGCTAAACTACTTGAATGAATGAATGAATTAATTTTATTGGGCCCTGGCCCGAAGCCATGCACCCAGCCCTACTTAAGGAGACTACTACAACAATTTCTTCTAACAATGACGGTATTAGATGATTGTTGTCAGTAAACTGAAAATGTTACTTACTTAATACTTTATTCTGACTGAGCTTAAGTAGCCAATACAGTGCTGAGCGTGCAATCCTAAATGTTACTTTTAATGGATAAAACAATGCTAAGTAATGCAACTCTTAATATTAAACTGATGGAGAAATAAGCTACTCCGGATCACTACTACTACTACAACAATCTCTTCTCGTAATAAGGAGATTGTAAAATGTCAAATCTGCAACCCTTCGTAGAAGAGGAAGGGTTGCAGATTTGACATTTTGCAATCCCCTCATTATTAAGTGGTCTTCGTGGCTGAGCGATGAGAGACCTCAGCCTGGTTGCTGGCGGTTTGCGGATCTGGTAGAACCCCTGGAAAGGGGATGTTGGCAAAGTCCCCGCCAGGACTGCTGGCCGGGGTAGCGTGAGTGGCTACCATGCTCCTTATAAAGTGGCTATGGGAACTATTCTGGCCAATTTCGGACAATCTTTCGGCTCCTATGATGATTGGAGGTTTCCCGGTTCAAACCCCCAGTTTGGGTCCTCCCTTTACCAGTTATTTCTTTTTCTCCAAAAAGTCTGGTAATGTTCAAAAATCAGCCGTTCAGCTACACGAGATTGCTTCGGCTGACTTAGGTCTCAAAGAAATTAATTTAAAAAATAAATAAATAATTAGAAGAGATTGTTGTAGTATTTGAATACCGAAAAATCTGTCGACTCAGCATTTCTACTTTGTTCAAGTTCATGACTTATACTCACAGTTCTATCACGCAAAACCAAAAGTCAAATATCTTCAAGCAAGTTTCGAGGGGAAAACCTTTGAAGATCTTTGACTTTTGGTTTTGCGTGATCGAACTGTGAGTATAAGTCATTGTTGTAGTAGTAGTATTGATCCCGAGTAGCTTACTCTTTCATTGCTCCTGGATGAATGCCTGGTAAGCCAGATCACGCTGAACGAGCCATTAACTGCTGGCTAAATGTTCTGTTGTTGTGGGCGACTAAAATTAAAGGATTAGGGAAGTTTTGTTAAATGCTGAATACGCTTTTTTCTTTCTGGCCTATGCCAGAAGAAAATGACAAAGCTGGCGGGTAAAGGTTTGGACTTTGATGTACAAAGGCCTATTTCTTTATTTCCGGCAAGAAGTGGTAGTCTTGTACGATACCCAGGTCTAGTAGGGACTTTTCCAGCTCATGATTAGTCTCCGCTTACTAAAAACTGTGCTGAGATCTCTTAGTTTAGCCGCCATGCGGCAGAGATTAGTGTTAGTTTCATTTTGATTTGCTAGCTTATTTTCTTGTGTAATGCTTAGTTCTAGTTACTCCCATTATTATAATTTCGTATCTATATGATTCTGCAGGTTAACTTCACCTTACCAAGAAATTGGTTGCAAAGTATTTTGGCCTAGTTTTAAAGAAAGAACTACACAGATGTCCAGTGTTTTTCTCCCTTACGTTTCCTAATTCCAATTCAGTGTCCAAGCCTTTAAAAAAAAAGAAAATACTACCTTCCGTACAGAAAAGCTCCAACTAAAATGGCCATAGTTCGGTCCCTTTCTATTACCTTTACTGCAAAGAAGACATTCCCGCCTTTAGAATGAACCTAATTGGAGTCATCCACGTAAATTATAAAAGGTCTCACAGCAGCTGAAAGTCGAAAATGAGCAAACAAAAATCGAACGGTGCCTGGGATACCAGCCCTTACTAAAACGGACGTAGCTTGGTACCTAACAGTGGTAGATCCTGTCAATTACACTTGACGCAAAAAAGACATACCCACCTTTCAAATGAAATAAATTGGAGTCGTCCACCTGAATCAGAAACGACACAACAGCAGTTGAAATATGTAGGTTGGTAAATTGAGATATCTATAGGCATTAAATACGCCAAAATGACCGGGTTTTTTTCAAACCATAATAGATATCAAAAAAAGGCATGGGACCTATATTGTAGGTTACATTACTGCAAACAACTTTTATTTTAACCGTTTTTTGGTAGCAATAACATATTTTTTAATAACAGGCCAAAAGAATTAGTAAATTTTGACCTTTTGACCTCAATTCAGCTACTCTCTGTCAAAGGTCATCACATTAAAATTTGTTAAGTATTACATGATATATCATGTGGTATAGGTAATTAATATTTTGCCACCTTGACTGGCACCGATATAGTGTCTGGCCCATGGACTACATGGGGCATTTTTCACATTCACATGTTGATGTTGTGAAGGCCATGGACACACTGACTTGAACTGCCTTAGGAGTGTCAATATGCATCCCTAACATCAAACGTTATTACTATCGTCATGTATCATACATTTCGGTCCAAAGATGGTTTAAGGAATGTTTTCAAGACCATGCTTTAAATCGTGGCAAATTTTCCAAACATTTGGGAACCCATGATACGAATCAATTAATTCATTAGTTCAGAGATCATCTTTACCTTAAAAGGCATAAGAAACGCTGACTTTTTACGGTGGGGGTATTTTTTTTTCTGGCTTTTGGGAGGGGGAGTTCATCGGAAATTTGCAGTTCACATTTTCAATTCCTCCGCTGCCCTCCTTCCCCTCCCCAAAGACAAGACTTAAATAATGATAATGGTCAGTCTCGCAACGTCCTCCAATGAAAAATCCCCAAACTTTGAATTTTTCTTACCTTTACATTGTTGCATAAGTAAAATTAATATCGAAATATTCAAAGTCGAAACCATCATTGCTGCCAGACAGATGGAAAGTAATCCACAGACTGGTCGTCCCACTGACCAACCGACCAAATGCGGTTGTTGCTTTTTTTTACTGAATTTCTGTTCACGCACGCAAACGTTGGTTAATCCCAAAATGGACTGTCAGATTTGTCAAAACCCATTTGATAAATTTGGATGAGGTTGATGCGTTCTTGTTTGCACAAAGTATAGGCGACGTTCTGATCATATTGGCAGTTGACTTAA
>JAHWFP010260670.1:679-15723 GCA_023313725.1 Lithobius niger
CCGAGCCATTATTGTGATTTTCTTCGTACGGTGCTCGGGTTTTGTCGGGCAACGGGTCGTTTCTCTTAGGAATGGTTTGTCTTCCCTCTCTCTTTCTCGCCCCCCCCCCCCATCATCCGGTTGGGCTCTTGGCACTTGTGTATTGGGCAATTGGTACAGTAGGTGTGGTAGGTGTACGGTGTGCCACCCGGGGTTTATTTGTGATTAGGGTTTAAGTAGTGATTAGGGTAGAGTAGGTTAGATTGAGCAGATGACGTATTGGGTCGTATAAGTGCTCTTAATAAACAATCAATCAATCAGCCATTCTTGGCGGGAATGTTCTTTGCTTCAACTTCGTTTCAAAAAATAAATAACTGCAATAAATGCATTATTTATTGATTTAAATCAATTTTAACTCTTTTCTTTGGATCTTTCTTCAGCTGCAATAAATGTATTATTTTGGATACATTGGCACGTAAATACTGAAATGCAAACATTGATAGCGGTAGATTTACTTACTTAAGTAAGAACCAAAGGCTTTCGTTTTCTTACACACGTAAGTAAGAACCCCCACGCCTTCGTTTTCTATGCCTACAATGCTTTTTTCTTATTTTAAAAATTAATTGTTGTTAATTTAAAGTGTTAAATAGTTTAATAATACTTTAGGAACGATTTGGGATACGTAAATATGAGCAGCGATAGTATTTTTCTACTTAAGTAAGAACCAAAGACCTTCGTTTTTTTTTACTTACGTAAGTAAGAAACCCATCCCTAGCCGTGGTTCTTACTAGTGGTTTCATTGTTGCAGCTGTGTGTCTTCAAACCAAAGGGTTTAACGAGCGTTAACCACTCCTGGTCATCTGCCCGAAGCCCTAAGGCCCTATGTCTGCAACAGCCAGATTCCCAGGCGGTCACCCACCCAAGTATCAATCCAGCCCAATGCTGCTTAACTTCGGGGATCTAACGAGAACCGGTGTTTCCAGCACTGCAAGGCCGCAGACTGTGTGTCTTCATGATATAAATCAAGAATGGTCCAACAGTAAAAGAACGTATAAGAGTCCATTCATGGTGAATAACTTGAAACCTCCCTCAGTTCAGGTTCTTAACCCGAACTTCGTAGAATTTCCCCTGATAGAAATGAGAAATCCTGCAATGAGCTTTCCCGCAAGATTCAGTAAGCTCTGCCAAAACACAATTAGAACAACCAAGGTAGGCCTTAACCTAATCTATTCTTGATTAACGTACAAAAAAAAAAGTTTTCAGAACCTACTGTGTGTTCTAGTTACGCAGTTAATATTTTTAACTCGTAGAGATTGTTTTAATATCTCTCACAGATCAAGTGTTATTTTGAAAGAGTGCTTCTTTAAACTGAAAAAAAAATCACGTTTCTTTACATTGCCTCGAAAAGAAATGCTATTTTTCTCTAGATTGCTAAATTTGGTCGAACCATGTAGGGAGCATTCTAGGCAAGGAATCATCAGTTATTTTTTCTGAATAGTTTCTTTATTAAAATTTTAGTTTCCGTCACTCTGAAGACAATGTACACTGACAGCACACATCACTGTGTACCTGGTCAGTCTCTACGTGAATTGGGTTCTAGTTATACACAGAATATATACTGATAGTACAGTGACACTGACCACTGCGTAATTAGTGGTACTGCTAGCACTCTACATAATTTGTATGGAGGCTGAGCTGGTGCACAGTTATGAGCACTGTCATAGCGCTTCATAAAGTCCTAATGTTATTGTGTGACCAATATCCAAGAGCCCAGGTACTCTGAAAGACGGTAATAAGTACCAGTTAATCACAAGCGATCGAAGTTTTAATGTAGCACGTTAGATGGTCACGGGTACCATTTAATCACAAGAGATCGAAATTATAATGTAGCACACTTACAATTTATTTAAAAAAAAAGGGGGGGGGGGGCAAGCCAGTTCAATGTATGCAGCAAGGGTTTGTTCATACAGCTGTTTGGATTAACAGAGAACCCAGTCCCAACGTGCTCTAGCATTGTTACCTTCAATTATAACACTGTAACCTTCAACGGCGCATTTATCAGGCAGAAGTCAAAGAAAAAATAGCACAACAGTGAAAATCGTCCAATAAAAATAGCTTAGATTCCTTAAGTATTTATTGTCGGGGTATATTATTTTGACTCGAACCAACGAATTCCGGATCACTTTACAGACGCCTGTGCCCTTTGAGTCCTCACAAGAAGGCAATAAGTTACGGGCTATTAAGGCACTGTCCAGGAATTGCACTCGGCTGGTCGTCGTAGACGTTGGGATGAGATCGGGTTAGCCCATTCACGTATTGATCACACCAGGAGCGAGTACATATACATACATGTCCGTAGGACGTGGGAGTGTCCATGTTGTAACCATTGCTTTATATTCCATCTCTTGACACAAGGTCATCTGGGCAAGAAGCTGTCGGTTTCGTTTCTCAGATACAGGCCAGTTGATTCAACATCTCTAGAATCTAATTTTACCAGAGCAGCATTAAAAGGCATCAGTTTTCCGCACGTGAGTGAACTGGCATTGAGTCGGGAGGCGAAGCACACGATTTCTGCCGCAGTCGACCTTGGCTTGCAGTAGCCATCTGCTGTGCCGCTTCACGCTCGTGGAGCACTGTTGCAAGCGGAGATGCCGTATGCTTGTATTAATCGATACCGGAGTGGCACTTTCCCTCATCTATCGATTAGGTTAAAACCTACGTAGCGTATTTTTAACGTGTGTTATTCGAGAAAATAGTGACGATCTGTAGTTCCAAATTTAACTGCATGGGGTCGCAACCATCAACAAGAGATGGAACCTGCGGCAATATTATCATGGGCACTCCCTTTCATGTCGCTCCTGATCACACCAACCCTACTCATTACTTCCTTTTAAGGGAGGGGATTATGTCGCCTGAATATCATTGGTGTCGATGGTCACTTCCGGTCCGTCACTTGCTTGTTGATTGTCACCATCTTGATGGTGTTGGTTGCCGTTTCCATCTTCCGGGAGACAGCGCGTCAGTTGGGTGATAAATCTGTCCTCCTGTCCAGGTTTTTTTTTTAATTTTCGCAGGATGTATACAGAAGTATGATAAGATCTAGATTTAGGGTTTGTTTAACATCTCTGTAATGTGTGGCTCAGTGGCAACCCGGACCACTACATCGTGACTGAGGTGGGCACTAATGACATAGCTGTCGATGCACCATTAAACTCAATTCCCACCACCTCACTCATGAAGCTTTTCTTTTCCTTCATAGCTTTTCATTTGCGCACGCACAGCTTGCTGGACCCATATCCATTTTATTCTTTGGACTGCAAATCGTTCTTGGAAAAACTACATTCCATTTCCAGGATAATTCCACTGATTACTCACCGGCTATCAGATTGCGAGTTAGAATCAGTAACTCCGTTCAGAACTTTCATATGAAAGTCCTTTTTGGCTCGTAGCTGGAAAAAGAGAAACGATTTCCTGCTTTCTCCGAATCAAAAATATAAATTTTAAAAACACTAGATCGTCTTCTTAGTTGTGTGTTGCAAAGCGTTTGTCCGCCAGCATACACACGTATACATAAGCCAACGCTTAAAAGGCTAAATAAATATACGCAAATCCTTCCTTCCATTCAAATCACTTAAAAGGAAGGATATGGGGCACGACAACACATTGGTTATCTGCGACCATACTTCAACGATTGTTGCCCAACAACACCCAGCTGAAGAGCTACAGACAAATTACCAATAGAATACGTTTGTCTATACACGGGAGCATAAGGGTGACAACACGATGCTGTTTACAGGTTGTTTTCCATTTATGCAGTGTTTCTCCTTTAAACCGTGATTACCACACTGACTGTTTAACTTTACCATAAATCTGAAACCACGGTAAAACCGAGCTGCATGTTTGGTGTGATTTTGGGTTAAGTATTTTGTCATTTTCTGTTGAAACTGTCATTCGTTTTACTGCAAGAATACACTAGACTCCCATAATTCTTAAACACTATTTTTTCTTGCACTCAGTACAGTAGTGTGCATAACGCACCAGGGGTGACACAGGATATTCACAGTCCCACGCAACTCAATACAACTGTCATAGTATCATCCTGCATTAATCAATTATAGAGTGGTGTACGACTGCGCGTGTTGTCAGAGGCTATACGGTGCATACATTAATAACGGGTAAATAGATTAGGTTATACAAACCAATTACTGCAGACAAAGTGTCTGTATACTCATGCTACTCGTTGTCATTTACATATCTGACAATAAATAAATTACCCAGCGATTAGCTTACTCTCTGGTGTGTTGTGCAAATGTACTCAATTCGTAAAAGGGCCTTCATGCTGCCATGTAAACCGAACAGCTTTTAGAAATTCACCGCAATGGCCGCAGCCTGTTACACAACAATCAGAGAGAGATCAACAGTTGAACAGCATTTTACCCTAAAGATAAAATAGTAATTATTGCTCAATACCGGAGGCTTTAGTGCCTGTGGTTTAAATTATCTGATATGTAAAGCAGAACATAAAAATTACAATTTAATTCACTTATCGTCATCAGAAAGAGAAAGAATAGATAGGCTAAATGATACCAGAAAAGAGAAGCCCATCAACACAATTACCTGTCCGAATCTAAGTAGAATGGTCTAAAGCTCGGGCCCTACACTCCTCACGGTTTTTCTTGAATCCCCAAACAATTTTATCATCGATTACCCCTTTGCTAATTGCGGAGTGCATCAAGACAAGCCACATTTTTACGACCTTTTTGGCAGTTTGGCTGACTGTAAGGTGCTCCCATATATTTTGTCACATCGATGATTTGCGTTGCATTCAGGGGGGAACTCAACAGAAAACTTGCCGAGTTTCAGTCTTACGTGCTAAAATTATACCGGGTGTCCCAAAGGTCAGGGGCTCACCCCTATAATTTCGTCCCCCATTCCCAGGTGATATTTCGTGTTTGGGTCCACCAGGGGCGCCCCTATGGGGGGGGACTACCTGCCCTACCTCATAAATGGGTTGATTCCTTCAAGAACATACCAACTACATGGCATCATTCATCCACGATAGGTGACATAAGTTTATGAGGGTGACACCCGGTATATCGCCTAAACTGCATCAAAAACTTTTTAAAAACAACTATTACTCACCTTACTTTTTCAGACACTACCTGAACGTTAAAGAACTACGGATAACGATGACTAAAAAACCATCGCCACACTTTATTAAAGTGTATAGGGCTGCAATCAGCTGGAACGTTCTTCGTCTGATTACACACTGGAACTGCCTCCAGGTGCAGGCGCATGTCGTAGAAGTAACTGCTGTGAAAATCTTGACGAAACACTTCGACGAATTTTATCCATTTTAATGCCGATGAAAACCGATGCGTGCCAGTGGGGCTTTCCGTCCTCTTTAACCATTTTAACAGAAAGTTTTGCCTACTAGGTCACATAAGGTTTTCTTTGGACCGTTGTTCTCTTACGCTGTTATGTTATGTTACGTTAACTCTGTAAATCTTATCAAACAAATGCGTCATCAACAAGATGAGTCATTTTCGTATATTTGCGTCACTCCTTGTAGGCTAATGCGTCACATTTACTCATCTTTAATAATTAACCTCCCCTGACGATTGGGGTATGGCTGATCTTTTTAAATCATCTGTATTAAACCTTCAAACATTGCCGTACCCTCCTTATATTCAAAGTGCTTTTGCTACGGGAGTAGGAATGAGCAGACACATGGGTAGATAAATTCCACTATCGCCATACTGAGCAATTTGGTGGATTGACGTCATCTTTATCAACCCTTAAAATCGGATCTGTAAAACAGTGTCAGCAATTTCGAGTTCAAATGTAAGGTTTTTCACATAGGATTCAAAAATAAAAAAAATAGTTACCAACTTACTTAGTAAAGTAATTGATTACATAGTTGAGGTCGTGGACCTTGGTGTGTGATTCAGTAGTGATTTAAAAAGTAGTGCCCATAGTTCCTATTATAACCAAAACGGTAAAAACTGTAAGGCAGAGAATAGCCACGATCACACGTTGTTTCAATTCTGGTGATGCTCAAACTTAAATTTCGGCATTGATCATTTTCGTGAGTCCAGTTCTGGAATATGCAAGTGAAGTCTGGTCACCGTATTTCGTTGAGGATGTTTACCGCATTCAGTCGGTTCAGCAGTGTTTCATCAAGTACCATAGTTGCCTGGTCTTAAAAACAACAGTTATTCCTAACATTTAAAAATACTTAATTTAGACTCTCCGGAAAAAAGGAGGTTAAAGATTAGACCTAAACATAACATACTCAATTCTGCATAATCTCACTAACATACATTGTAATTGCTGATTTTCATAAAGGTTGTGATCGTAGGAGAGGCCAGCCTCTTAAACTTGCTGTGGAAAACTCTTGGAGGGGGATTGCTGTAGATATTTTTTTACCGCCGAGTTGTTAATGTTTGGAATGGACTTGCACTACCCACTGATGTGGTCATGGTTTCCTCCCTTGCCGTTTGAATAATATCTCGGTAATGTGTGGTGCAGTGGCAACCCGGACCACTGCACTGTGACTGAGGTTGGCGCTAAGGACCAAGCTGTCGACGCGCCATTAAGCCTCATCTCCCCCCCCCCCCCCTTGCCGTTTTTAAGAAGAGACTTAAGAAAGTTAATCTTTCGGCCTACGTCAGGTGGACTTGATAAAATAGCATGATTGTAGTCTTTGATTTTTTTTTGCACATATTTTGTGTGTCGTACAGGGCGTCCCAAAAGTCCAAGTCCCCCCCTCACAACTTTTGAAGGGGTTGAATGAAGACAGTGAAACCCTGGAAATGTAGGTTTGGTTAAAGGATCTACATTTGTGTACAACCAGCATTTCGCCTGCCTCCCATGGGGGTGGCCCCAAGGCCCCCAACTTAGAAATTTCGAATGGAATGGGAGGTAAAGGAATACCTTATTTGAGAGGAGAGGACAGAAATCTTCCTTTTTCGTTCTAATTGATTTCTGTCCTATCCTGGTTCTGAGGGGTGCTAACTAAAAAAGTTGGACTTAGAAAATGTTGGGTCGTCAGTTTTTTGTGGACCACCTTGTACTTCTAGAATATTTTGCGACTGACCACAAAAAATATTAGAACGAAAGGAAAAAAAAAAACGATTGTAGCCACTAATCTATGTCGAAATATTTCTGATGAAATAATGCAAATGACAAGTAAGAAATCGAAAAAACAACAACAAATTGATATCAATGGCCGAGAAGTTTAAAAAAAAATAGTGATATCGCACTAAAAACTGGAAGTTCAAGTTGAGACTGGTTCGGCCGTTCAAAAGAATGATATCAACAGACCAGAACGTTCTCTAAGTTAATGGGGCCTACTAATATTTCAGAAGTTAAAGGAAAACCTTAGCCACTGTTGCAAAAAGTTGCATTGGTCAAGTTTCGCATTTAACCACCTTGCTGCAGTCGAAACTTGGGGATGGCGCACCAGCGTGGTGGACCCAACCCCAAACACTGGAATCCCCTCTTAAACCTAATTAAACCATGACGATGGAAACGAGAGTCTGGATGCTGTTCAGACTTCGGCACGGCAGACTGTCAAAGGCATGATTTCGGATCAATCGGGAACTGCGACGGCGCTAGATTAATTTCAAATTGCTAAGCCGAAAAGGGATTCTAAAAAAGGGTGTGAAGCCAGTATAACGTCTGCAACAATCGGTTGCCACGAGACAGACAAACAAAGCATACATGTGCTACAATATTGTTACAAAAGCCGCAAGGTTAATCATACACGGAGATAGCCGTGTATGTATATGATTGAAGTCCTCTCTCCAGAAAAACTAAAACTCTTAATTTCTCCATTCCTATTCAATATATTTCGACAAAACTTGACCAGACAGTAGATAGGTATGGAAGATATATTTATACCAACTTTTACGCAATTCCGTGCAAAAGTAAAAGTAGGAAGCCACACGTAAATTTGAAAACTGTTCAATTGTTGTTGTTGTTGTTGTTGTTGTCATTGTTGTTGTTGTTGTTGTTGTGGTTATTGTTGTTGTTGTTGTTGTGGTTGTTCTTGTTCTTGTGTGACACGGTTTCAGAAAAAAATACTGCATCTACCTAAAATCTGAAACATGATCTAAGCCAGAAATTTCCGTGGGCTTCATCCTCACAGAGACCTCTTTTTTGACTGGTCGAGCAATTCCGGAGTTACGGGACCCTGAACGATAATGTTGATTGTTTTGCATTGTTTTAACGATTGTAATTAGGGAACAATGCCACTCGGCAAACTCCAGATCCATTCTTCGTGTACTTGTTATGTCTTTGCTAAAGGGTTGATTGTTCAAGGGTAAAATGAAAGAATCAGTGAAATAACTGGTCATTTGATGTAAGGAGGGTGAAGAAGAAGCTGCAAGCGCGGACGGGGGTGCTGCATGCTCTGTTAGCAGGTATAGGAGTGTCACAAGAGGGGCGCTTATCACTGTGTACAGGACTTTCTTGCGATCGGTTATAGTTTACCATCTGCCATTTTTAGCCTCTTCCAAGTGGCATCTGCAAGCGCTGCCAGTTATAGTGAATGTGTGTCTGTGTGCAGTTACGGGCTATGTTGCCTCTACCCCGGTTTGTACGCTAGGAGTAAAGTGTAATGAGTCACCGGTGGAATACAGGGCCAAGGAGCTCCTTGTGGCGTTGTGTTTGCGAAACTTGAGCCTCGAACCACAGGACCCAGTTGGGAGGATCTTGCATGATTATGTTAGTTTGACTGACAGGGCAAGGAGTATCTTGGGCGAAGCTGGAGCGGGAATTACCTTGTTTAGGCAGGTAGCAGACTCTCCCCTGTTGGTGGCAAGGGCCTGTTCACTCAGCCCGTAGATCTGGTGCCAGGGATCTGCTGCAGATCTTCACATCAAACACCATGGACTGTGCCGTATATTGTGATGTCTTGTTTTGTTGGGGCACCCAAACGGGAGGACTAGGAATTGTGATACCGTCACTAAAGATTGCAGAGAAAACGCACGTGGAAAATGTCACGTCAAGCGTGCTATGCGAGCTGTTGGCAATCTCGGTCGCACTAGATGTCGTGGTAGATTTAGAATTGCCCTCATTCACGCTCTACACGGATTCCCTAGACAGCCACAGGCTCCTCCAGACGGCATGTGAAAATCTGGATGTTACCGACCCAGTGATTTACACAGTGCTGTGGAAATTTTGGGAGGCATCCAGGAACAGCAGAGTTGAATTCCGGTGGGTTAAAGGTCATCATAGTGGGGTTTCTGGGAACGTTACGGCAGATGGAGTGGCGTGAGAGGCGATGGCGGCAGAGTGTGCGGTCGTAACTCCAGTGCTGTCAACCGAAATGCAACGGGCTGCTGTTAAGCGGTGGTCGCTCTCGTTGTGTCAGAGGGACTGGGATGAGGTTGCGGTAGCCAGGAGTTACCATGCATTGCACCCGACCTGTGTGGCGAAGTCAGGCATTGACAAGTTATGTTTTCAGGACGCAAAAACAGTTTCCGGGTTGAGGGTAGGGCACACCCAACTCTGGGCGCATCTCTTCCGGTATGGTTGGGTAGGCACGTCATACTGCTCTCTGTGTCTAGCGGATGAGATGCCGGATGGAGCATGTGCTTCTTGCTAGCCGAAAGTACACACGGAACCGGCATCGTTTAACTGCCCGGATTCGGCAGTTAGGAACAATCCAAAGGCTTCTGTCGCATAGGGAAGGCAGGAGCCCGGCAACTAAATTGCGCGCCATAGCTGCATTTTGTCGCGAGTCAAAAATAGATGTTTAATGTTGATGTTTAGCCTTCTCCTGTCCTCTTCTTCCTCTGCGCCAACAGAACGGCGGCGGGCTGAGTGTGGTTGGAAAAGAAGAGGAGCTCACTGGAACAACTCCCAAGTGGGAGAGAGAAGTTGAGCCACTGCGCATAGTCAGTGCTCAAGGAATGGTGTGCGGGAAGTGGTGCTCAAGAAGGGGTGCCCGTGAAATGGTGCTCGGTGTGCAAGACATGGTGCTCATGAGATTGTGAAGAGGCTCGCTGGAACTTTCCCTGAATGGGGAAGAGAAGGCGGGCCGTTTCCCAATGCAATTGTGTAATGATGGTAGAAGCAGGAGAGCGGCTAATTGTGTTGGGCGAAGAACCAAAGTGCTGTGTTGTAGTGCTGTCTTGCAGGGCTAGGAAGTTTGGTATTGTGTTTTGTATAGGTTGTTTATTAGATAAAGGAGCGTACGGCTATGGGCCACGGCTCCAAATAAATATACTGGAGAGAATCCGTGTTTCAGCTAAACGCATATAGATTTAAACCAAACTAAGCTACGTTGTTAATTTCGAGGCTCGAAACTGGCAACTAGAAACTATAGAATGGTGTATTCATTTATTAGATGCAGGCTTTCATAGCTGAGTTGAACTGTTTCAAATTGGCCAGCGACAATCGACTGCATGCATAAACCTTTGTAACGCGATGCCTTAGCTGTAAAAAAGGTATACGGATTACAAACAAAAACGTCAAGTGTGCCGTAAAAAAGGGGTTATATGATTGAAGTTTCACTTCACTTGTTAAAAAGTACACGGATAAAAAATGATGATTTTAAATTGAAAAAATCACATGCACAATTGAAAAAATTACATCTGTTTAAGTGCTGTTGTGCTTTACCAATCATATATTTAAAACCTAAAGCACAACAGCACTTAATCAGATGCAATTTTCTCAATTGTACATGTGATCATTTCAATTGAAAATCATCATTTTTTATCCGTGTACATTTTAACAAGTAAAGTGAAACTGCCGTAAAAAAGGGGTTATATGATTGAAGTTTCACTTTACTTGTTAAAATGCACACGGATACAAAATGATGATTTTTAATTGAAATAATCACATGTTCAATTAAGAAAATTGCATCTGTTTAAGTGCTGTTGTGCTTTACCAATCATATATTTAAAACGTAAAGCACAAGAGCACTTAAACAGATGCAATTTTCTCAATTGTACATGTGATTATTTCAATTAAAAATCATCATTTTTTTATCCGTGTACATTTTAACAAGTGAAACTTCAATCATATAACCCCTTTTTAACGGCACACTTCACGTTTTTATTTGAAATAAAATATAAAGTATGAAACAGGAGGGTCCCGTCTTGGTCCTGTCTCACAAAAATCCAAAGCGCGAATCATTGAGGAACTTTCTGCGTCAAAGGTCATTCGGTTCGATTGTGCCCAAAAATATTCATGTCAGATTTGGCGGCCGCTGCAGCCTTTGAATGATAAGAGGTATCATTAACTTAGCGAAAGTTTTTGGACAGTTGTTATCTCTCTTCTGAAGGTTTTCGGACAGTTGATATCTCTTCTTTGAAAGTTTTCCGACAGTTGATGTCTCTCCTCTGAAAGTTTTAAGACAGTGGATACCTCTCCTCTGAAAGTTTGATAATACCATAAAGTTGTGGAGACAACTGTGGTGTTGAATTGGGATGCTTTTCCAGCGTCATGGTGAGACTGACATGCTTGCCTTCATTTCAGTGTTCTTTTCTCAGAAATTTCAAAAAGGCAGGTATGACTTATAAACACACGAATTGAACACCATGCCTTTAAAGTGCAACTTAAATGCACCTTTTCACTTTTTCAACTCCACTGCACTGCACTCCACTCCACTGCACTGCACTGCAGAATCTTCGAGCAATATAAAGAAAATAGCGGTAAATAATAAAAAAAAAAGGAACAACACTTCGCATCAGCGCTGCGAATTTTCATAACTAAAACGAGATCACATGACCCACATCAGCCTATTGGACTGACGGAGAATCTGGAACGTGGATGCTGTCTTTAGAATATGGGCAACCCTATCGAAATGGTCAACCCGCGCCTTTAAGGAAAGAAGAGGCTTTCCATCCATGGACGTAACAGCTGGTATTATTGACATGGTTTTTGATTCACAGCAGTAGGTAATTCACTTCGTGGTTATTTTGAAATAAATGAAGAGCCAACCTCGAGGGGGACTCGGTGAAACAAATAAAAGCATCATACATTTTCTTTTTAACGAGTTGTCAACGATTGCCTCTAAATCTTAATTAGCAAACGGTTGGAATAGCACTTTTAAAGAGCCCTTCCGTAATTCGAGTACTCTTCTTTTTTTTTTTTTTTTTTTCTAAATAGAACTCTGCAATCCACTTCTTTTTCCGTGTTGTAACCCTGATGGTCCGAAAGCTTCATCGCTGATGTGACGCCGCTGGCTTTAATTAATATGGCGCTGCAGCAAACGAACTGTTAACCCCAGTTATTCATGGATGGGGAAAGGAACGGCAAGGTGATGAACGGCGCCCGGCTTGGTTCCGATTTTGGCCGCTGATGAAGCACATCATTTACAGGGCGGCGCTGGTATACTGCTCTGCCGCGTTACGTGGGGAAAGAGAGAACTTGGCTGGCACAGCTGGCGACAGCTCTCAAGAGATTTTGTTCACCTATTCTGCAGCTGCTACCATGCCTGGCCCAGCCATAGCAACCGACTAACTTTGTGCCGTGTTACGGTTTGAAGCAAATGGGGCTGTCGATTGAATATCTCACTCAAAAGTGGCAACAAGCTTTGAACTTAAAGGAGAATTAGTTTACATTTGCGAGCCTAATCAAATTATTAAACCCATGTTTCTCTTTCCGATTGAGGCACAACATGTACATCTATTGAAATGTTAAAGGCAGCAGCAAAAACAACATGAGATAATAACGTGCAGTGTTAGGTCTATCTTGAGTTCGCCCCAGAACAAACACAGATAATCGATTGTATGTTTTTTTATAGCAGAGTGACTTGTTGATATCCAAGATGGTTACAAAAACAGCGGCGGCCGTCGATTAAAGCAACCCCGATAATAGTACGGTATCCGTCTTTATGCCCTTGTGCAGGGCTGCAGCTAGTCCCCTTGGCCCCCAAGGCGAACCAAATTGTTGGTGGCGCCTTCCCCGTCCCGGGACTGCCTATTTCAACAGAATAAAAAATTTGTTCATGTATGTTACATTGAGGCTTACATAACTAAGTACTAACTATTAGGCTATATCAATACAATTGTGTAACTTATGTGCCACACCACCCGTTAAAAAATACGTTTGTGATCCGGCACCAACCATCACCCACAATACCATTCAAAGTAATTTACATCACATTATTCACATATGTACTGCAGTTTTACATTGTAAATGATGGATGGTTCCTTTTTTTGTTTAATTTTAGTATTAGCTTAATCTGATAATAATAGTATTAACTTTAGCCATTAGAGCAAAGATTATGGTAGGGCACTGGGCCACTGACGCCCTTCTTAAGCAGCTCAGACGGAAAGCACAGACGGGGCCTTGACCACATCCCCGGGAAGTGAGTTCCATGGATTGACCACTCGATTGGAAAAGAAGTGCTTTCCGCACTAAATAGGAAGCACTTCATAGCAAGCACTGAGTACAAATCTTATCATTAAAAGAAACGTAAACGAATAATCTGTTAACAAAACATCCGGAAATTGCGAAGCGAGGATTAAACCAAGCCAATCACATCATTTTTTTTTACGGCGTTGTGAACTTGTGTGTACGCCATCCGTTAAAAATATATTTGCACTTTATCACCAACTTACACGGCTACACGCTGGCAGGATTTCGGCACGGCGTTCCCAAGAAGTGGCGCCCTAGGCGGGCACATTGTTTGCTTTACGCTTGCTACGGGCCTGTCCTTGTATTTCATTCGTGTGAAGTGAATCAGATTCGAACCTGCGAATCCATCGTTTGTATTTTATAGCTTACCGTAAGTAATACCGTTGCATCTCCGTCTGTATTACTTGACTAGCTTAGGCTACCTTTCACAGGAGGGGGAGGATGATAGAATAGGTGAAAAAAAATTGAGGCATATTCACGCAGTGGCGCAGTAGCAACCCGGACCACTGCACTGTGGCTGAGGTTGTCGTTAATGGCCTAGCTGTCGACGCACCATTAAGCCTCGACTCCCCCCTCCCCCCATCACGCAAGTAACATATCAGGTTTGCCTTTCCAAAACCGTGAAATAAAAACCCGAGATAAAGTCGAGATAATCAAAAATTTTTATTGTCTCGATGTCGCTTTAAAGTTAAATGCTCCAACGACTTGAAACGACGACCCTCAGCAAGTTTTGTTTTGGAGAGGCTTCGTTGAAGTTTGTGATTAAGAAAGATTACTAACAAGTAAAAATACCTAACTCAATTTCACCCTTGCCAACGCTGTGCACGGTTTTTGGGAAGTTAGGGAGAAGATCCCCCCCCACGCCCCCTCGCCCCATCCCATCTTCTCCCAGCCTCGCCCCACTCCCATTTGATCGGCATGATTCTGACGACATATTAGTGACCTCGTTGCTTCTTACAATTCATACTTGACAAAACGTTCTGAGACTTGATTTATTTTAATCTTTTTTTTAAAAACACTTTTTTTTTGGGGGGGGGGGGGGGATATGATCAAAACTTCGAAACCAAATGTCTTCTTCTATTATCAGTACAGAAATATTCTTTTACAGTCGAATCGTTGTTTGCGATTGTTTCAGGACCAGCCATCGCCAGCACCGAAAATCCGACGCTTACGGAAAATTGAGAGGTTTGAAACTATCTTTATGCAACCGCCCATCTTCGCCATGTTCTAAGCAAATCAAATAACTGTTGCAAAAAGTGCTAAAACATAAAAAGTGCAATGTACATACATCTTCTCTCAAAATTCCCAAACTTAAAATAACAAAAACAAGAAAAACATTTATACGGAATTTTCAGAAAGCATTGCAGTGTAGGGTTTCTCCAATGGAAACAATTAGACAAGAAAGCCTGCGGACCATCAGTAAGAGACGAAAGCAACCTTCAAATAAAATTTCCACACCTAAAATATCCATAGATGTTTTAATTTCATAACTGTTCTTCAGAGCAACTTAGTGGGAACACTGACTTAAAAATTGCAGGAAAAAATTACTAAATACGAGTTGCTTAACATTAATTTATGAAAAACTTCCCCCGACCCCCTAAAAAACACTAACGGTTCTGGTCTTTTCACATGAGAAATTAAGCTCAGTGTCACGCATCAATGAAATGTGTCCTACCCTGGCAGTTGAA